>JAOTRH010448299.1:14302-31133 GCA_034768845.1 Heliamphora exappendiculata | reverse complement strand
TTAAATGTTAGGTTTAGTTCATTGCTTCAAAATTAGGAGATTTGGGTTTTTTTTTGGGTTATAAGCTTAAGGAGTTTTGAGATTTGAGAGAAAAAAATATAATAATGATTGTAATAATTAATATACTAATTAATCTTTTGTCCGTTGCAAACGTTACATACAAAAATTATATAATTAAAAGCAAAAATAATACGGCTTAATTGTATTCATTTAAAAATAATAATAATTACATTAATAATCTTTCAGTTATGATCGTAACATACATAATTATACTAATTAATTAAAAAGTGAATGCATAAATAATGATATTCAATTATAGTCCTTAATAAAAATTTGCATATGTTTTTGCATATATATATATATATATATATATATGTATGTATAATAGTGATAATATTTAATTATAATACAAATTAATTGTCACACCAAAAACTCCGGATCACATGAAACACCCAAAACAGCCATATATAAAACCCAACCCGATATTTACTCACAAAGTAAAACATACATGCGTGAAATATATCTGCTAAAAAAGTTTACATTATACGGTTTCAACACCGATAATATGTTATAAACATACATGATCAAAAGAGAAAAAATGAAGACTATAGATCTTCTGCCACTGCGACAACCCCGAAACAATCTGCACGACTTGTACTTGAAAAACATTTCAAATCCCACACCGTGAGTCAAAGGTCAGTAGAAACTAAAAAAACATAAAATGTAAGCTAAACATGCTAGGAAAACGATTTGCAGTTTTCGACTCACACGAGCCGTAAAAATGATTTTATATCTGAACTCATACGAGTTTCAGAGGAAAATATTTCGAAAACGGTTTTATACAAGGACTCTCAAGACCCTCAAGGAAAACAGTTTTTAAAAAAATAGTTTTGTATCACGACTCATTAGAGCCTAGAAAATAATTTGGTATATAAATATAATATAATGCTTCACCAGCAAAGATAAACTCCTACGAGTCAAGACTCTCACAAGCCCCACATACAATACAGATACATGTAAACTGACTTTTACAAGCCTCAACAACTGTTCTATCACATAAATGAAGATCCATACTCAAACATACATCTTTACGGGATAAAAATGTACAGCACGAGATAAAATTGTACACCACAGGATAAAATCGTATACCATGAGATAAAACCATATCAACACATGCCTATATAAAATCAAAGCTTTAAATGCGCCAAGACCTCATAAGATCACGTATCCATCCTACTACATGCATGAATAAACTGGAGTTTTAATGCATAAGATTACATACCAACACCATGTTTCACAAAACCACACCACATGCTACACACGCGACTCACGCTACACATGCATCTCATGGAACACATTATAGACATCCCAATTTGACCTCGCCTAATCTTATGTGAATTCGATGATGAAAATGATTGGAATGGTGCTTCAGTACGATACTCGAGAAATGATCCAAGTTCAAAATTTAAACCCAATGGTTAAAACTTTCAAACCAGTGAAATCATCATTGAATAGCCAAGTTAGAACTTGGGGTCGCCATGTTCATTGTGGCGACCGCCAATAGAACCTCTTGGAAGCTTCCACTTTTTGTGGCGACTGCCATGTCCATACCTGGTGACTGCCAACTTGCATAGTGGCGACCGCCATAAGAAGCTTGAGAAACTCTCCTGAAGTAGTGACCGCCAACTCCAACCTAGTGTGTCACGTCCCAAACACCAGGGTCACGCGAAAATTCACCCAAAACATTCATTTGAGAAAATAAGATTTGCAGTTGGAACACCATCAACTATAAATTATTACAACATTTGGATAAAGATCTCCAAATTTATCTCTCATAAACAGAAATCATGCAACTTGTACACGAATAAATATATTGTCTCATGGCGTACAAAACTGGTCTTCTGAAACAGGCAGCACATGTATAAGTACATGTCCAAAACAGGAAAATTACAGCAAGCTTTCCATCACCACAAGCTTCTAGGTCAATTTCACGTGGTCACCTGAAAATGTTTTTACAGTAAAATTTCACACTGTGAGCCGAAACCCAATAGAAAAAGATAATAAAGCTGTAAAGCATGCTATGCAATTATACACACACGGGCTCAACCACAGGAGCCAAAAAGGTTTTTTTTTTCTCAAAAACTACATGTTTTTCATCTGAAAACCACTATTTTCATCATTGAAACTATGTATATCATCCTGACAGATATCATGCCACAGTTAAGGAAAAGCAGTAAAACACAGAATTCTCCACTCGGGATACGCACCCGAGGAGACACAATAAAATGTAATCCTATGTACCGACTCTATCACATCGACAAATGTAACAACTATAGACTCTTATCCGTTACCCCAAGCCCATATGCTTAGTAACGACAAGTTCTATACGGAGTCACAGCAATAGCGCCATTCACGGAGGCACCCGACGCCATTAACGGAGACAACCGACAACCGCTTAATTTACGGGACCAAAGCCTGAGGGAGCTAAGCACCCACACCCTCAATTTACGGGGACTAACCCGAAGGAATGGAGTACCTACGCTGCGCACATTTCTGAACTTGTACCGAGGAGCAATAGAAGCCCAACTCAATATACCCACTGCCACGGTACATCTATGGATAACATTTAAAACCCTGCCGTAGCTCAACTACGAAAAACAGTAAAATAGTTTTACATCGCATGTATATAAAAAGGGATCCAATCCATCAACATGGAGATCTGCAAGCATGTAACAACATAATTTCACAAAAGTGAGATTCAACCCCAAGGGTTAGTTTCAAACCACCACAAACATGTTTTTCTTAAAAACACATCATTTTCAAAGCTCCTTTTCAAAAACCATGGATCTCAACATATCTAGATCATTTATAAAATCGAGAAAAGGCGTAAAATTCACTTTTACCCATAAACCAAGGTTTAAAACATGTAGACAGCATTTCATGCATTTTTACCCAGTGAAAGCAAATATAATCACATAAATCACCATTTAACAGCAGTAGGTCCAAAATCCTACCTCAAAGAGCTAAAAGCTCGACGCCTCAAAATCTAACCTTGTCGGAATGAGAATTCGTCCGGATTAATGTGAATCCTACGTCACCGACAACAAGGATCTGCTGTTGAACCGTGAAAACTAGGCCCTAGGCCACCCGAAAGCTAGAGAGAAGGAAGAGAATAGGAAGAGAGAAAGAGATTTGGTTGAAAAGATATTTTGGAGTCTTAAAAAGATATTTTGTTCTCTTTATAGCTTTTCGTGCCCAGGACCCGCCGCTCGAGCGGACCCCTTGCCGACATAGGCCCTACCACACCACTGGTCGAGCACCCAAGCACCGCTCGAACGGACCCCACTCCGAGCCACACTTTGCCACAATCCCGCTCGAGCGCACACCCACTGCTCGAGCGGTCACATCTCGAACCAACACTCTGCCACCAGCCTGCTCGAGAGAGCTCCCCACCTCTTGAGCGGTTGTCGCTAGGAGAGAAAACTGAAAAAAGCAACCATAATCGAATCCCCACATGCTTAACACGTATAGCACATATACAAAGCATGCTGTTCTACAATGAAAACATAAATCATACACCGAGAGATACATATATGAAAAGAAATGCATCAACATATATATATATATATATATATATATCTCTCTCTCTCTCTCAAAAAGAGACGGATCCGGGTCTCACATGGCGACCGCCAACTTGTATAGTGGCGACCGCCACCTTGAAATATCCTAGCGTGTCCTAAATCATGCCAGCATTTTATTGGTTGAAAAATTTTATAAATACTGTACCCCTAATACGTTTTCAAGAGAGAAGAGGAGAATTATAGAGAGAGAAGCTCTGCCAAGTCACCGAGCAATCCCAGCTCCGATGCTAAAATCCTGTCGAAGTACCAAGAGCCGAACCCCCAATACCGAAGTTCTGAAACCCTCACTTGAATCATCACCTGAGGATCGAATTACCCATCACCATTCCTCGACTCAAGGATTCTTTAGCGATCCAGATATTTTGTTTGGATCCCTGATCCAGATACTTTGTTTGGATCCCTGGTCTCTTTGGAGTGGCCGAGTTAATTCGATTACTTTAACCTTTACATTGTTTGTATAGTTGTTTTAATCATTTTTTATGTGTTTAATTTGATAAAGTAACCATTCTTAGCTTGTTTAATTTATTTGCTTACTTGTATTAAATTTGTTAATACATTAAATAGTGCTAACATAGTTTAATAAGACGACCAAACGATATCATTATTGTTAAATTCAAGCACTTACATACATATGATTGTAATTGTCAATATTACACCCATTTAATTTAGCATTCTATTTTTTTTCTTTTATTTTTCTTTTAATGTTAGTTTAATGTTCATTTACTAGTATTCCATTTTTTTTTCTTTTAACGTTAGTTTAATCTTTTATTTAATACTAGTATTTTATTTTATTTTTTAATATTAATTTAATTTTTCTTTGCTAGTATTTTTTTCTTTTAATAATTAGTTTTATTTTTCTTATAATGTTCTATTTTTCTCTTTTTCTTTTTAGTGTTAGCTTAAATTTTTTTTCATAGTACTTATTGTATTTTTTTTCTTTTATTTTGTTACCTTCAAAACTCACCAAATCTGTAATAGTAGTTTTTCTTTAGTAGTATTCTCTTTATTTTTCTTTTCTTTTATTTTATTTGACACTAAAATTCACAAAATGTTTTAGTTTTACATTTCATTTTCTTTTCAACGATATCTCTTTTATTTTATTTTGTTGTTTTGTTTTTAGTTAATAACTAATTTGATAATAACCATTTAGAAAGTATGCTTTATTTGCTTCCTTTAAAATCATGTTTAGAATAGTTTAGGTATTTTTAAATATTGTTAGACAAATTCATGTTTATTTTTAGTATAGTTTGAACTTAATGATTTTTAGCATATTTTTGTTATTTTTGAATCATTACATGCGAATTTGTTTCATATATCCTTTAATTAGAATTGCATGCCGTAGGATTTAGGATTTTACCTCTTTATTTGCTTTGTTTTGGTACTCTATATACATATGCTATGTATTTTTTATATTTAATTTTAGATATTCTCTCATCACCTCAATTTTCTATATTTGCATGCATTTAAGAAACCTTAATAAGAACCAATGATAATTAGTAGAGACCAATTTTACCATTGGGCGAACGGGGTGCATAACACCTTCTCCGATTCGTTCCTTAGCTTCCAAACCCTTTTTCTCTAGTTAAACGTTTTAAAGATAGTAGCCATTTTTCGTTTTTCATGATTTTTCTCAAAAATCAAGTGGCGACTCTATTTTTAACAAAAAGAGATTTTCAAAATTTGACTTTCAAGGTGTTCAAGTATTTTTCAAACATCCTTTGAATTTTCTTATTTTTGACCATTTCAAAATTCTAAAATTTCGACGCCACAGTATTTTCTGGCGACTCTGCTGGTGACTGGTTTCCAAAATCATTTAAGCGTGCTAGACTTGAAAACATCATTGGTTCTTAGGACGAGTTTCTCATTTGCATTCTCGCATGCATGTGCATTGTTCTTACACCCCCTGCCTGGTCGACCTAATGCCCTGAGCGTTCATTCGTTTCAAGAATTGTTAGGAAGATGGGCAAGCTTTACTGACTGTACGCTATCATAGGTGCAGTAAAAGAGTTCAGGCGTACTATTTGACTATGTCCTGCACCATACTAGGTATGGGAGGTATATACCTGATTTTATACCTGATTTTACTTAGAAGGTACCCTAATTGTTGACCAAAATCGACCTCTTTGCATATAGTAGCTTAGAACTCCCCATTAGTTGTTGGTAATCTAGTAGGATTATGTGTTTTGTTAATTGTATATTTTATTTGTGTTTGTTAGGATTGTTCGTTCGGTTTAAGCTAGTTCCTTTTTCGAGATTAGCCCGAGTTTTCTGTTATCCTTTATTGTTTAGGTTAGCTTTTTCTTCAGGTTCCTACCTAGATTTTGATCTTCACCTTGTCTGGCTTTCTCGTTGTTAGTTTTCTTCTCATAGTCATGCCAGTGATTTATTTTGAAGCTTCTAGGATAGTTTCTCTCTCTTTCGGGTTCTTCCTAGATAGTTAGTTTTATCTCCCGTTGTTGTATTAGGGTCACTTTCTTTGAACCCTTGTTAGACCCATGTGAGCTAGTCTTACTTCCCTACTGAAGTGCTGCTTATTTTTTCTTAGAATCTTAGATTGAACCGGTCCATCTGGCTTAGTCCCGTTTTCTTGTCGGAGTGGTGCTCGTTTCTCCGTTTAGATTCTTCAGATAAACTTTTCCTCTTAGCCATCATCTTGATTTTTGGGTGTCCAATTATTATGCTGCCAGTATAAGCCCGATAGGGGCTTTGCTTCAGTTTCAGTGATTATCTTCTTGTGGTTTGCTGTTTTGGATATCTGAGATGCTTGCTACCTATCGTCAGAATTTTTTTTTCAAGAAGTGTTTGATACTGGTTACTCTACTTTTAGGATCCAGGTTTTCTTTAGGTTTAGACCATTGAGCCAAAAAGATTACAGTTAACACGTGTCTGGGCTAGATCAGTAACAAGCAGACTCTATAGGGTATCTGAGCAATCAGCTGCTGGAGTGGAAAAAAAATGAGGTGAATTTGGAAGCCCTGATGAGAGCGATCACTGATATATGGAGAGTCATAGAGGAGTAGACCCAGGCTCAAGTGCAATGTCAGGCACAGATCTGGGCGATTCAAGCCCATTTGCCAATACTGGGCGAATAGCATGACAACTCGAATGGTAAGGGAGAAGACTTTTTGGATGACAATCAGGTTTTCGATGGACCACAAGTTATTCTGCCACCACCACAGATCCTTCGTCAAGTGATAGTTGAGGAAGTAAACACTGCTCAGTCCAAAGATGCTGCTTGGCTGAGAAGATTGACCGGATGGAAAAGGTCCTTAGAAAGGCCAAGGGAGTCGAGGAATATATGCTCGATGTAGGGAAACTCTGCATGTTTCTAGACGCCAAGCTCCCAAATAAGTTTAAAATGCCAGACATAAAAAAATTTGACAGAACTAGAGATCCCAAAATTTATCTCCGAATGTATGTTGGTACCCTGTCACCAATGGGAATTAATGACCAGCTAAAGGCCCAGCTATTTCACCGATCTCTTTCTAGGGCAGCCTAGAAATGGTTCATCTCCCTGATGTAGCAAAGATCAAAACCTGGGAGGACATAGCTACGGCATTTGTTAGTCAGTACAGCTATAATGTCTAACTAGATATAACCACTCAGGAGCTGGAGACCACTCGTCAAGAAAGCAAGGAGTCGTTTGTGGACTTTCTAACTAGGTGGAGGGAAAAGGCAGCTAAAATGACAAATCGACCAACAGAAAATGAATAGGTGGGGATTCTAGTTAAGAATCTCCAATCTCTTCTGAAGCGTTATTTGATCACACAACCGCTCTCCACATTCGAGTAGTTATTTGATACTGGTGTTTAGATAAAAGATGTAATCCAGTCTGGTGATATCGAGGAGGCCGAGTCGAGTCAAAAGCCAAAAAGACTTTACCCATCAAACAACCAAAACCATCCCACCTCTTCCACTAACCCCACATCTTGCTCTAACGAGGTGAATTTGCTAAACCCCCAATCAGATCAATTGAATTCTTCACCTTCATCACTTTCTCTAAAAAACAACCTGCTGTTACAACCAAAAATGCTAAGGAGAGTTTTTACTCCCCTTAATATCTCTCTGTCCGCAGTCCTGAATCGACTTGTCGAGAAAAGGCTGATAAAGTTTCTTGATCCAATGTCGCCTCCTAATCCATTACCGCTATGCTACGATCCCACCCAATATTGCTCATACCATCAGAGCCATAGATACTCAACTGACAACTATCTGAAACTCCGCCATGACATTCAGGATCTCATTGATAATTAGGTCATTCCACCTCCATCTGTACCGAATGTCACAGTTGATTTTTAAATTCTTATATTTTGCATGATTCAAGTCTCGAGTTAAGTCGGAGTCTAAAGAACTAATATTCGTCGCACGCTAAAATCGTAACCAAAACCAATACATATTCCAACACATCTGCGACTTCATGAGTAATCGACCAAGCACATCTATGAGCTTACGCACCCGTAACTGAACTCTCGAATCTCAATAAGGGACATGGCTTCCAAAGCTATCAGGTATCACTATGACTACCAATAACACCTCGCAGGTAAGGGATATCCCCCCAAAACCATTTTACGTCCCACAATCTCAAAACACGGTAGGCCAAAAATTACTACGTTCCCATCCATTATGTTCCCATCTGTAGCCCATCCTCGAGCACATGGCTCATGATACAGCATGCCTCATGACATACATAATCCTTAACAAGCCCAAAACCACATACACAAAATCTTAACCAAGAGAGATCATCACCATCCCATGACCCAATCATAATAGAAGGTCTCCAAGGGGTCTCAAGCATCCTATCGCACCTAATCACATGGTCACTAGTAATACAACTCACCTCCCAATAGTATTACTCCCCAAGAAAGGTCCTCGACCAACCAATTATCCACGCCTTAACAGTACCTGAATGAAACCATGATAATACGAAAATACAACGAGTAACTAGCTGAGGCCAACACCAACTCTTCTAATCACTGCAACTTACGAGCAAGTTCCACCACGCACAAAAGCGATCAATAGTCAACCTATAACTTTACCCCGCAGCACTCAATGACAGCTGAGTCTCACTTCCATAACCCATACCACGACTCCGACCACGACCTCATCCCCTCTATGGAAACACAAATTATATATGAAAGATATATAGAACATAACAACATAAGGTTAGATTCATCATGTTAAAACTAACACGTATCACATAATCATGATAACACGTAGCTATTCAAGATCATGTAAACAAATTCCACATACCAAGGAGCACCAACAAAAGTGATGAGTCAATTTGAGTAACCTACTTAGATTTCCTGCTAGAAAATATGTCGGCCAAATGCATATCTAACTTGGCTTCCAAGTTTATAAATCCAAATGCCCTAAGGAAAACTAATCAATCATAAGGCCCAATCTCTATACTCATGTAATACACAACATCCTCATGCAATAACAGATTATCATTCTCATGTTATCCAAAATATTTAAATACATGCATATCAAGCACACACAGCCATCCTCACAGTATGATATAACATCTTCCCACGATTCTTAAGTATTCGAATCTAGAGTTTTAATACTAATTTGTCATGCCTAAAAATTCAGGTCACGCGAATCACTCATGAAAAACTCATTTTAAGATACCGAGATCTACCAAAACCACCTGAGCCTAAATGGGTCCAAGAAGTGAACGAAAGAGAGCTTAAAATCTTTAAAAAATGCATTTGAGGGTTTATTTTAAGTAAAAAGAGAATCCAAAAGAGTATGGTCACGGTCCCCAAGAGCCAAGTTTTAAAAGAAACAATCAAAGTATTCAAAATCTGCCCCGACCGCTCGATCGGTCAAAAGACTGCTCGAGCAATCCTCGCCTGCACACTATTTTTCCCTCGCCTGTAAAATAGTAGAGAGTTCACTTTGACCACTCGATAAACCACTCGAGCGGTTCACCGAGCGGTCTGACTCTGGACTAATTTTTAAAATGCCTCATTTGAAATCCAACGCTTAACCCCCTTTTTAGCTTTTTTGAAAACCTCCCAGGCATCACCAAGAAAACTAGAACATGTGAAAACATGATTCAAAACCGTCTTTGACGCACAAGAGTTTATATTAAACCTAAAATCGATAGAAAATCATTTGGTAAAATGTTAAAACCAAAAGCCAACCCAACCAAAAGCCATTGAGTCAGCCAAACAAAGAACCATTTCATACAACCATGAAATGAAAACAACCAACTTATAGTTTCTCTCAACATTATACAACATACATGTATTGATATCATGGCCTTACGACTTACACAATATATATTTTCAAATCCAAAACATTTTACATAGCTACATAACTCGATATCCAAAATCGATATGAACTATTACATGACAAAACTAAGACTTTGCATTCTTCCACCTCTGGGGCTCCTCAAGATAGGCCACATGATCTGTTTCACCTGAAATGTTTTAAATCCTCCAACGTGAGCCAAAACCCAATATGAACAAATTAATATGAATTAAAAGTATGACATGCAATCACGGATTATTTGAACAATTCAACTATATAAGTCTTAAAACGGTTTTCCATCCTTGAAATCCCAAGTTTTCATATAATCCATTAACATTCAATAGTTTATTAAATATAACCACACGTTATCTTCCACTAGGTTTCCACAACCAACGGTAATTCCTATACACTTTACACTCTTTTACGATGTTTCACAGAGGGATAAGTACTAACCCAATTATGTAATTATTTACGGTCTTTCACTACAAGACAACTATATGCCCCAACTATACATTCTTTTATAATTTTTCACCGCAGGACAAACATTTACCCTAATTATGCAATTATACACTGATTTTTATATACCGACTCTGTCGCATCAGGGATAAAGGTAACATCTATAGACTCTCGCCCATTAACTTAGCTCTAGAGCATCTAATAACCTGCTAGGTAATGACAAGTTCTATACGTTGCTACAATAACAAACGCATCCCAGTGGGGAAACCACTTTATTTATGGAGGATTAATCCGAAAGAAAGAAGCACCTATCTTGCGAAAGTTTCTGAACTTTCACTAAGAAGCAATTAAGGCCCAAGTAAACACATTGTTACAATACAGATATAAAGGCACATAACAAATTTATCAAAACATTTGTACGCACATAGCCATGTACAAAATGTCTAAAGACACACAGCTCATTTATGAAAACACTTATACGCACACATCCACGTCATCCATATAACCATGGAGATCAACCAACATTTAAAAAAAAAAAATTTCACAATCTTAACCCAATCATTTAAACCAAGACTCAACCCCAAAAGTTAGCTCCAAATATCAAAAGTCATATTTTCGAAACATATTCACAATTCTTTTAGATTTTTAAAACTCATCATTTTGAAAATTACATACACATATATCCACCAACTTTGTAATAAACTTTAGGAAAGCAAAACATGCTTTTCTTCCAACTAAACAAAGTTTAATCACAAAATTCAATATCTATAGCATTTTAAAGCAGTGAAAATACGTATAATTACATATAATATGCTTTTAATGCAAGAGAGTCTAGAATCTTACTAAATGGAGTTAAAAACTCAAAACTTTAACCACTAGCGAGAAATCAAAATTGCCGAAACAAGATTTTGTTCAGATAAACGCAAAGCCCATGGCGAGGAGAACACAAATTCACCTTCGTAACGCTAAAATCTAACCCCATAGTAAGCAAAAACTTAGAAAGAATGTAGAAATTTTGATTTTTTTCTCAAGGGAGAGAAAGAGTAGCTTACACAACAAGTTATGGTACAAAAACTCAAGCAACTAGCTATCATTATATAGCGCACACGAAACGGACCGCTCAAGCAGTCTAAGGACCGATCGAGCGGCCCTGCCCAGAAAGCTTCCAACTTTCAGCTACAATGCCCAACAAAATCGGAATTAAAACCAACATGCATAAAACATATAGAAACATACATTTCTAGTATAACGAAGAGCAATATGCAATACGTCGTGTATATATATATATATATTACAAAATTAAAAAGGAACCGGGTCTCACAAATAATTTATGTCCTCAAATTTTTTCATATAATTTAAGAGTAGAAGATAATATTTGTACTAAAAATTCATAGTCGTTGAAGATGCATTGAAATTTGAAATGCTGTTTTAATTTAATATTATAATTAACAATAGTACTCACAATTGGTGGTTCAAATATTGATTTGAGTTTGTTTTTGTGGCAGTCTAAAATGGAACAAATTATTTTTAGAATTTTGCTGTGTAATTTTTTGTGATGAAAAATTTTAAAGTGGTAATAATAATAATTAAAATGAAATACTACCTCTGCATCGGGGCCATATAAAATTGTAATGGTGATTCTTATTATAGGTTGAAGATTTTGGTTGGAAAGTTTGTATGAATACTAATTTTAGTGGGTTATTTCTTTAATTATTGTATGTATATATTTAAAGTACTGGCCCCATATCCTCCATTGTTGAAAGGGAATTTTTCCTGTGTCTAATGCTTTGTTGCTTGAGAATATACATCTCGTAATTGAGATGAATTTTCTGTTAAAGAAGAAATATGAACTATTATTGAAAAAAAAAAGAAATTATATATTAATTTTTTTGAGACAAAACAGTTGTGGAACTCATTTTGTGACTATGAAATAACAAAATATGTATTATAGATTATTTGTGATTGTAATTTACTATGCAAGTTGCAGCACAACCGTTTGGATATTGAAAATAAATTTCACATAAGTTGCATTTGAAAATATGAATTTTGTGATCATGATTAGAGAACAAATTAAATTTGTGAGGGTTCAATTTATCGTATAATATTAAAATTATTTGGAAAATGCTCGAAATAATTGCGAAATAGCAAGATGTTGATTGCAATTTATTAGGTATTATTATTGAAGGAAAATGTTACTAAGTTTGTGGTTGTTTCGGGGCGTGTAATGTAGTATAATGGTGATAATCACCTAAATGATTCAAATGAAGATGTCCATACATGATGTCTATAGTGAAATCCTTGGATACTATCTAAGATAATAAAATGGGTAAATTATGTTCATAAATAAATGTGAAAACTCTATTTGAGTTTGAAACCTTGAATTTTTTCCAAAATGACATTTGTGATTGCTTAATATAAATTTTTGGTGTCCTGATTTATTCAAGATGAATTTGTGATGCTTTTGAAATTTTTCAAGATGAAATTTCAAGTTCGTAATAAAATTTAGAACTTATATATACTTTTAAAAGGTATTTGAAACTAAAAATTTATAAACATTCAAGTCCGTTATGCATATTAATGCTAGCGATGATAAATTAATTTCAAAGTATGATGATGAATAAATAGATGAGTATTGGATTATTTAATTACTATTTTGAAAGTCAATGCTTATAAAATATTTTTTTAGTAATTGTTTAGAAATAATTTTTCAAACATAAAACTTCGTAAGGCATTTTGAAATTTTGGTTTAAAAAAAAAAGAAAGAGAGAGATTCTTATTTTGAAATGGAAGAAAAACAATTATTTGTAAACCATTCAGTGTGTAGTCAGCAAATAGACAAACGGTTATATTAAAGTGGAGCCTTAGTTTTTAAAATTATGAGATTGTGTTTTAATTTATTTTAACGTTGTGATCTTTGGTGATATCCCAGATAAAAATACAAGACTAGGAACTATAAAATTTCCTAGTGAATGTTCCTTGTGAATAATATTGTAACCCGTTATAAATAGTGTGTATAGTAATGTATTAGAGTTGTATACTAAAAATTATATTTTGTATAATGAATTTTAGTTTTAATTTTATTTATTAATAAAATTTATTTTTTTATTTTATTGAGAATTTATATGAGCAATGCTTGCGTTATATTATTTATATAATATTGTGTATGAATGTCTTTTATTCTATATATTAGTTAATCTAGTGTGTAAAGTATGACTTACACACAAAAAATCAGTTTATTAGTTCTTGTAGAATACAAGTTTTAGTTCACAGTCTTAGATAGAATTCGACACACTATCGGTAGGGTTGTAGCATAGTATTTTAGTATATCTGTTTTAATTACAGGGAATGGTATAGTTCTAACCCACTGTGCTAGTATACTTTGTGTGTATTGAATATGATCGTGTTATAATAATTATTATTACACTGACTATATAAAATAATTCACATCCCATTATTATTATGAGTGGTTATGATCTTAATTCTAAAATAATTAATCAACATATATATTTAGTATTTTTTATTTTAATTTATTAAATGATGCGATCTTTTACATGTCAATAATCCCAGTAAGTTAACTAACAGCGTTACTTATATGGTAAATACTAAATATTGACGAAATTCACGTTCCGACATAGGGATCAATGATACCCTTTAAGGAAGTTTATAAGTTTTGATTATGTCAAATCTTGTAGGTGAATTTTTTAATCCGATATATGAAATAAGTTAAGCGAAAGGTTTTAAGGAATTTTGAAAGAGATCGATTAAATATAATTATTAATAATTTAATTTAATTGACTGTTATTTGTAATTTTAATGTGTTGTGCAAGAAAATTCAGAATAATCATAAATAAATCACACAGAAATAGATTTTACGTGGTCTGGCAATTTGCCTACGTCCACGGGCAACAAAATTCAATATGTGGAGAAACAATTACAAATCACTCAACCCTCACAAATTTTTCTCTCAAACAACTTCAATACAAAATAATATGAGACTACATTCATATTTATATGAGAGAAAATAGACATAATCTAATCAAACTTGTACTAGTCGAGTTCAAAACTAATTAAATAATTACAAATTCACATATAAATATGAATGTAGCCGTGATAGACAAATAGTCTATTCCAAATCAAATTAGATTTGAGCCAAAACTCCCAACATAATGTACAAAGATAAATAAGAATTTAACAGCAACGAGTTCGAAAGATAATTTTGTAAATAACACCAGGAGTGTAATTACGATTCTTTAGTGATATGAATTGTAAAATATGTTTTGCAAAATTAATTCTAAGTTAAATTGTATTTTTCTAATTACAGAAGAAGTCCGAGAAACTAATTTTGAACTAACTAAAGAGTCTAACGTAAGTGATAAGTTCAGTCATGTTACATTACAAGTAATTTGGTTCATAGAAATATTACATTTAAGCAAATTTCTATAGCCCTAACTTGTTTGTCTTAAGTGTCGATATATAGTCCAAAAGACATCACGATAATGCATTAGACGCTCGTGTTCCATTATTAAACTTTATATATATATTTTTTATATTTTGAAATAGTAGGAGACTGTTATAATTTCAATACAAAATTATACTAAAATTTTAAAATATAAAATTTTAGTTTTTTTTAATTATAAAATTATATTATCTTAGATGCTGTAACTGTTGCAACAATGAATGAGTTTTAATTTAATGGGTTGCAAAATAATATTTATATATAAAACTTAAGGCTGCACATTTTTCATCAATTTGCATAGTGAGATGCAGCGGATATTTTGTGAGATTATTATTGATTGAATGTATTTTAACACATTTATTGGTAAGATTTTTTTCATATACTGTTGACTTCCGTTTTGCTCCAGGAATTATTTATAGCTTTGAATTGCCATAATCCAAAGTTAATGCTTTTAAATGGACTTGGAGGCTTTAGTTTTATATATAAGTAGCTTTGAAGCTTTTGGAAAGCTAACATAAAAATATATTTCGTGCAATATACTAAAATTATAGAACTATTCTGTTTTCTTTTTTGAGTTGTTAATTTTTAAGTTCGAACTTGGGACGATTAATTGAGCTATTTCTAACACTTTCATATTTGCGAAAGCATGCTTATGAAAAATTAATAATTGAATTCTAGAGGGTAGGACACGCTAACTTGATGCACTAGTCACATGCTCTAAGGGATAAAAATCTACTCTTAAAGACAGTGAGATGTCTCAAGCCTCTGTCCATAAGTCTCTTGTCCTTAAGTTTTTTTTCCCTTCTTGTAGAATTTTATTTACATATTCTTATTGAATATTATATTTAAATCTAATTCATGTTAGGGAATAATAATTTATCTTCTCAAAAAATTTTCCTATAAAGACGCCAAAAGTTATTGGAGGTGGTCGTTAGAAGTGACCATTATTACTTTCAACACTCCACACTATTTTTTAGCATTAAATAGTGCTAACATAGTTTAATAGTAACCAGGACCTCGGTATACTGCAGAGAAACTAAGAGCTATTTTTGACCGATCGAGCAATGTATAAATTGCTCGAGCAGTCTATAGATTGCTCAAGCAATCTGTGCAGGACAACAGTTTTGTGGTTGGTTAGGGCTGCGATTGTTATGATTTTTTTAACCTAGATTTGTGTCATATATGTAAGGGTTATGATATAAACCCTAGGTATCATTACAGGTCGTCATGTACTCTAGAGAGACTTAGTTTGGAGGTTAAAGAGAGTGTAGAGAGTGTAGAGAGAGGCTCAGTACGAGGTTTAGTCCTTGTCATCCTTATTATTCATCGTGGACTCCCGTGGACGTAAGAAGCCTGCCGAATCACATATATTCTTGATTCTTGTAGATTGTTCTTATTTCTCTATTTTCATTGTATAGGTTGAACCCTACTTGGGAATCCGCTGCCCAAACTAGTATTGGGGATTTAGGTGTATTCAAATCTTCTGGTTAAAGACTTAATCACTCGATTGCAATAGAGATGATAAACATCAGGTTGAAGTCAAGAAGTTCACTGGCAATAATAACTTCTCCCTATGGCAGAGGCATATGAAGGATTTGTTAATCCAATAAGGGGTCTCCAAGGCATACTTGGCAAGGCGAAGATGCCAAGAACAATAACCAACGATGATTGGGAGGAGCTTGATGCTACGACCACGAGTTCGATTCGGTTGAATCTTGAAGACGAAGTTATTCACAACGTAATTGATGTGGAGACAACACATGAGATCTAGCAGAAATTAAAAGGTCTTTACATAAAAAAAAATTGACTACTAAGTTGTACGTGAAGAAGTAACTGTATGTACTACAAATGAGAGAAGGTACAAACCTATTAGAACATTTTCACCTCTATAATATGGTCATCACACAGTTATCTAGGTTTTGAGAAAATATTGATGATGAGAATAAGTTGTACGTGAAGAAGTAACTGTATGTACTACAAATGAGAGAAGGTACAAACCTATTAGAACATTTTCACCTCT
>JAOTRH010448299.1:0-14202 GCA_034768845.1 Heliamphora exappendiculata | reverse complement strand
ATAATATGGTCATCAACATTTTCTCACACAGTTATCTATTTTATGATAATTACAACTGTAACACAGAGTTTTAGTAGGCCTGTCTTGGTTACGAGGATCAGATAATAGCGTTGTCTATTGTTTCGACTCTCTGTGCTAATACACTTTATTTGTATTGAACGGGACATTTGAGATAATTAATTTTATACTGACTATATAAATTAATTAACACCCCAAGATTATTATGAATAGTGCTTTTTCTCTTAATTCTAAAATAATTATTGATTTGCGTATATTTAATATTCGTTATTTTGATTCATTAGAGTCTGCGATCTTATATGAGTCTATATTCTCGGTGAGTTGGATAGCGGTATTATTTATATGGCGAATATTAATTATTAATAAAATTTACGTCCTAAAATATCGGGATTGACGATACCCCCTTAAAAAAACTTATAAATTTTGACATGACCAAACCCTGCAGGTGAATTTAATTATTCGATGGTCAAATAAGTTAAGCAGAAGGGTTTAAAGAATATCAAAATACTGATTAAATTAAATTGTCAGCAATTAAATTTAATTAGAGAGTATCGAAAATCTTAACGTGGGGAGAAATTATAAACATTTAATAACAAGAGCTCAATGCTATATGGTCTTGAGATTATGGGTCATAGTATAATTATAATTTTTTATTGGTGTGAACTGTAATTCAGTATTTTATGAAAATTCTAGAAACCGCTGCTGATTTTTCATAATTGCAGATATCGCTATGAGGTTTTCTTGATTGTAGAAATCGCTAATACGTGTCTGTGTTCTACTAGAAATCTTACTCATAATTACTTCCTAGATCCCCGCTGTAGCCCTATATATATGCGGGTAGGCTGAACCAGTTTCATAATTTGTCTTCTAAGACTAAAGATGTCCTGGTTCTGTTGGTACGAGTTCTCGGAGAATTATAACCCACACTATATCCAAGAGTCACATAAGAGAATACAATAGAAGATCTGACAAGAGCTTTAACTCTGATTCAAATCGTAGTTAAAGATTCGACCTGTAAAAATGTATTCTTCTAAATTAATTTCGGATGCACGAGTTTTATTTTGACTGTTTGTCATCAAAAATTTTATTTGGAGCTCGTTTTGGCGATTGCTCGTCCAATTAAATTTTTTCGTTAATCATTTGCAAAAACAAATATCTGGGTAGTTTTGCCTTTAACAATTGGTATCGGAGCCATTTTATTTTTTATTTTTGGTTATCGGGTCCGGATAGTTTTAGAACTGTTGCTAACTTTGTTTTGCAGGCGTTTTAATTTCGATTTGATGATCGTCATTTATTTTTCATGTTTGATTGAATAGTGTGAAAGAAGATTATTTTTTTAATCACGGGAGTTGACCGTGATAGATTGAATGTGAGCTTTTGGGACATAGAATAGATGTAATAGCTAGTTTTATGTTTTTAAATATCTGTTTAGATTATTTAAGAACATGTTGAACGTGTCCAAAAACACGAAGACAGAGGCGGCCCTGGCAATGGTTCAGGTTTTAACAGGCCACAGATCGCGGTAAGATTTTAATGGTTTTAAATGGTTTTTTTGATGAATTTTTCTGTAGTATTTATGTATAAAAATAGCATAAAAATAAGTCAAAAGCAGCAAGAAAAAATCACTAAAATAGCCCGATTTCGGCGACTTCTCCAGCGGCAATTTGTATGATTTTTCGGGTCATTTTTTAGACTATTGTTTGGGAAGTTTTTTAAACATAAAATAGTAATAAAATATATCTCAAAATACTGTCAAAAAAAATTTAGACCAAAATCACTATCCAAACAGGCGACAAACAGGCCGATGGCGACGGCGCCCAGCGACAATAGTTTTTTGATAGTTTTTCAGGCTATTTTTGAGCAATTTTTTTTTGACAAAAAGATAGTACTTTTTGATAATGGAGTTCGAATGAGGTTAGAACGGCCTTGGAAAGTTAGCAGTTAAAGGCGGCGACGCTGAGTGCGGCGGCAGTAGCTTTGGGCAATATTTTTGACAATTTTTTGGGCTATTTTTGAGCAATTTTTTAAATAAAAAATAGTATTTTTTGAGAGCTTTCTTTTGATATAAAGTACGTCAAAAATCGAGTTCAAAAAGAGGCCGAAAAAGTCCCGAAAAGTTGGCTACGTAGTGCTGTTGCGGCCAGTAGCATTTTTTTTGTTGTTCGGACAGTTTTTTTGGCTATTTTTTGAGCAATTTTCTAGCAGTTTTTTGACTACAAAATTTAATATTTTAAGTTCTTTCCAACAGTATAAAGCTCATCGAAAATCGAGCTCGGATGAGGTGGCAGAAGCTGCCTGAAGGTCGTCAGCAAGGTGGTGCCAACAATGGCTGGTGGTTGCATGTGACTTTCACTCTCCCGAGATTGATTTTGATATATATTTTGATATATACAAGACTGATATGATATATATTGATATATTAAATAGTATCAAAAAAGTTTGATGCAATCAGGATACTGAATCAAAGACGAATATGGATTGAAACAGTTGATTCTCTTAGGGAAACTAAAACTCCTTAGTATTTCGTTTGGATCATAAAATCGGGATATATGTATATCGTGTTTATATATATATAAACTGCGTAGATGATTGGATATATGCATATCAAAAATTTAATTTTAATTAAAATATTTTATAATAAAAAAATAAAATTAAGTTTTTTTGATTAATTAATTTTAATTAAATAAAAAAATTAGATATTTTTTTTCACAAAATATCACGATTAAGATGATTTTTTTTAAATCGGATATCTTGGAAAAACTTAGAAATTAATTCTAAATTTTGAATTAATTAAATAAAAAAATATTTAATCAAAATAAATTATTATTTTTAAAAAAATGTGAAACAAAAAATAAAATAAATAAATATCTTTAATCACTACCTTAGCTGAAAAGTTAGAAAAAAAATTGTGCATTTATTAAATTTTATTTGTTACGCATTTAAATACGAAAAGATGATTTGATAAAGTAGATTCTTTGGAATTGTGTACACGAAAAGATGTTTGATTGTTTCAGATCGTGTGACTTTCAAAATTAATAAATTTATTTTAATTAAATAAATTTTTATAATCCTAAAAAATATTTTAAAAATCTAAGTAGGAGGAAAAATTTATTCACAGATAAATCATGCGATCTCCATTACTAGTTTGCAGATGACGCAATTAAACCCTGCGTGTTGCCAGTAAAACCTTTCTCCCCATCGAACAGATTAATTGTAGTATCGCCAGTACAAACCTCCTTTAGGGATAATTCTAGATAATTATTAATGTGGATCACTTTTTCATCTGAAAAGTTCATTGTGAAGTGATTAATTTTGAATTAGGTGATGGTTAACACTTAGCTGTATATTATAGTATTCTCTCCATTTGTGTCACTGCTATTATATACTGAACTGAAACTATATCAGTTATTTAATTTTACTTGACATTATCAGTTGCCTAGATAGTAAATTTAAAAGGAATTAGCCTATCTAGTCTTATAAAGGATAGTAGACGTCCTCTTATCGAGGCATGCTATTCTCAGGTTACCAAGTTGCTGGCGAATTAGTTTAAAATGGTAGAGGGAACCAAATTAAAATAAATTTAAAATTTTGCTCATCATAATTAATGATTTTTTTTAATTACGGGATAATTTTGGATAATTGTTAGTGTGGATCACTTCTCAATCTGAAGGGTTCATTGCGAAACGATTAATTTGGAATTAGGTAATGGTTAACACTTAGCTGTATATTCTAGTATCCTCTCTATTTGAGTCACTACTATTATAAACTGGACCGAAACTGTGTCAGCTACTTAATTTTACTTGACATGATCAGTAGCTTAAATGGTAAAATTAAAAGGAATTAGCATGTCTGATCTTATGAAGGATAGTAGACGTCCTCCCATCGAGACATGCTATTCTTAGGTTATCAGGCTGCTAACGAATTAATTTTAAAATAGTAGAGGGAACCAAATTGAAATAAATTTTAAATTTTACTCATCATAATTAACGATTTTTTTTAATTATGTGATTCTTAAGATTAAAATAACTTTTAACCCACTCGCTTTAATACTCAAATAAAACAAACTAACGGGACTGAATTTTGCTGACTGAAAATATAACTTGAATATAACTTTAACTACAAATGGTATTACTTCAATACTAGAAAATATGCTTGTTTTTTAAAAATGTTATTTCTCTTGACCGAAAGGCATGAATAAGAAAAATGTTCAGAAATAGAGACACACAATTTTCAAGGTAGTTAGTGGGCTATGGACTGGTGTAAAAAGGTCGAAAGACAGATATTTTCACTACAACTAGACCCAACACTAGAAAAAATTATGTCCATTATTTCTCAAAAGGAAGAACAAACAGGGTAATTTATATTCACTAATTGTGGAAACATGTTTAGCGATATTATCTACCAGTACCTGGTGTATAGATACGGGAGTCACTAATCATGTCTGCAATTCATTGCAGGGGTTTTAAAATACCCGATAACTTAATGATGGAGAGATTTGCCTGCATATGGGTAATAATACAAATGTAACAGAAGTTGCAGTAGGATATGCCACTTTCAGTTTTGATAGAGATTGAATTTTAATATTGAGATATTGTATTTATGTATCTGCCATTAGAAGAAACTTAATTTCTATTTTTTGATTGGTTAAAGACGGATATTTGGTTTATTTTAATAACTCTATGATTATTAAGAAAAATAAACAGATTATCTGTTCTGGTACATTGGTGGATGATCTTTATATTATTACTCCAATCTCTCTAACACTACAATTGTCTAAAATGAATAATACATCTATGTTATAATATAAGAGAAAGTTTTCTTCTTTAATGAATCAAACATTTATTTGGTACTTACGCTTGGGTCATATTAATCTAAAAAAGATAAACAGACTGGTAGCAAATAGACTTTTGAATTCATTGGAAGTGAATGTACTTTCAGTATGTGAATCTTGCTTAGAGGGTAAGACGACCAAGAGGCCCTTTTTGGTCAAAGGCTATAGAGCTAAAGAACCGTTAGAGCTGGTTCATTCTGATGTGTGTGGTCCTATGACAATCAGGACTAAAAGTGGTTTTGAGTAATTCGTCAGTTTTATCAATGACTACTCAAGGTATGGATACATTTACCTAATGCATCGTAAGTTTGAATATTTTGAGAAATTCAAAGAATTCAAGACAGAGGTGGAAAAGCGTCTGGGTAAAAGTATCAAATTACTACGATCCGACTGTGGTGAGGAATACCTCTTTAAAGAGTTTAAGGACTACTTGTCATCAGAGGGGATTACATTCCAGTTAACTGCACCTAGCACTCCGCAGCAGAATAGTGTAGCAGAAAAAAGGAATAAGACTCTCATAAAAATTATAAGAACCACGATTAGTTATTCAGATTTACCCAATTCATTTTGGGAACTCGCTTTAGAAACAGCAGTTTACATTTTAAGCATGGTACCTTCTACTCCTACAGAATTGTGAATCGGGTGTAAGCCTAGTCTGAAACGCATTCAAATTTGAGAGTGTCCAGTACATGTGATGAAAGGAAACGCAGATAAGTTAGAATCGAGGACAGAAGTATATTTCTTTATAGAGTATCCTAAGAAAACGAAGGGTAGTCTACTTTATAATCCTAAGAATCATAAGATCATTGTTAGTATCAATGCCCAATTCTTAAAAAAGAATTATATTATGGATCACAGACCCAAAAGTAATATTGTTCTGAAAGAATTTAGAGAAAATACCAGTAGAACGGAAGAACAAATCACTGATGTCACATTACTATATCATAGTGGGAAGATTATCGGGACAGATACAAATCAAGAATAGGATGCTGATGTATAGAGTTCTGATTCTGCACAGCGTAGTATTGTTAGTAAACAAACACTGGTAGTACCTCGTCGTAGTGGGAGGGTTGTTCATTAACCTGACCGGTATATGTTCTTAAGAGAGTGTTTTGACAGGATCTCGGTAGAACTAGTTGTCGAGTCCTGTAACTACAATGAAGTACTTCAAGACAAAAATGCAGATCTTTGGCAAAGAGTTATGAATTCAGAGATGGAATCTATGTATTCTAATCAGATCTGTGAACTTATAGAACTAACAGAAGGGATAAAATCCATTGGATGCAAGTGGATCTACAAGAGAAAGAGAGGAGCAGACGAGAAGATTGAAACTTTCAAAGTTAGGCTTGTTGCTAAAGGTACACTCAGAAAGTAGGGATCAATTATGAAAAAATCTTTTCGCCGGTAGCTATGTTTAAATCTATCCATATTCTCTTATCTATTACCGCTCATTACGATTACGAAATCTAACAAATAGACGTCAAGATAGCTTTTCTTAACGGAATTCTTGACGAGTGTATGTATATGATACAATCAGACGAATTTATTGTAAAGGGTCAGGAACACATGTTGTGGAAGCTTAAGAGATCCATTTATGGACTTAAGCAGGCATCGAGGTCTTAGAACACTCGGTTTGATCAAGCAATTAAGTCTTATGATTTTCATCAAAGTCCAGATAAGTCTTGTGTGTACAAGAAGCGTGACAGATGCGTTGTGATCTTCTTAGTACTTTATGTAGGCGATATCATACTCATCGAAAACGATGTGGAGGCATTATCTACGGTTAAAGCATGGTTATTTGGGTAGTTCGATATAAAAAACTTGGGAGAAAACAGTCACCTCTTTGAAATCAAGCTTGTGCAAGATCAGAAATAAAGGATGTTGGGCTTATCACAAGAAAAATATATCGATGATATCCTTGCTCATTTTAACATGTAGGATTTCAAGAAAGGGTTTCACCCTTTTAGGCATGGAATCACTCTATCTAATGATCAGTGTCCTAAGACACCTGATGAGATAAAGAAAAAAAGGCAGTTTCTTATGTTTCGACAGTATAAAGTCTCATGTATGCTATGCTTTGCACTAAACCCGACATTTACTTTGTCGTTGCATGGTTAGCAAATATCAGTTTAACCCAGGACAGGAGCATTGGACTGCGGTAAAGAATATAATCAAGTACCTAAAATGAACTAAGTATTATATGTTGATTTATCAGGCAGACAGTCAGTACCTTAGAGGTACACAGACTCAGATTTTCAGTCTGACAAAAATTTTCGTAAGTCTACCTCAGGATATGTGTTTACCTTAGGAGGTGGAGCAATAAGTTGGAGGAGTATTAAGTAGTCCTGCATTGCTGATTCCACCATGGAGGCCGAGTATGTGGCAGCTTCTGAAGCAGCCAAGGAGACCGTTTAGCTCAGAAACTTCTTGTTGGATCTAGATGTGGTACCTTCAGTTCAGTCAGCTATTACACTTTTCTATGACAATAGCGAAGCGGTTGCAAACTCGAAGGAGCCAAGGGTCCATAAGAAAGGCAAGCACATTGAGTATAAATATCACCTGATACGAGAAATTGTATAGAGAGGTGATGTTACTGTGACCAAGATTGCATCAAGAAATAACCTTGCAGATCCTTTTACAAATAGCTTACCGGCTAAGACTTTTGATTGTTATGTAGAGGGCATGAGAGTCAGATGTATTGCAGCATAATTTTGAGTATAAGTGGGAGACTGTTAGTGTTGGTATGCTAAAAATCATATTTTTAGTATTTTATTTTATTTTTTAACAAACTTAAATTTCAATTTTATGATAATCTTTATGAGCAATGTATGCGTATCAGTTCTTTAATGTTATGCATGGATGTCCGATATTCTATATAGTATTTAATTTAGTGTGTAGAGTATGGCTTGCAAACAGAAGATCAGATTTTAGGTTCTTGTAGAATATAAGTTTTATGTTCACAATTTATATGGAAATGGACATACCATCGGTACGACTGTAGCACAGAGTTTTAATAAGCCTGCCTTGGCTACGGAAAATAGATAATAGCATCATCTATTGTTCTGACTCTCTGTGTTAGTACACTTTGTATGTATTGAACGGGACATTTGGGGTAATTAATTTTATACTAACTATATAAATTAATTTACACCCCAAGTTTATTATGAATAGTGCTTATTCTCTTAATCCTGAAATAATTATTGATTTGCGTATATTTAATATCTATTGTTTTGATTCATTAGAGGGTGCAATCTTATATGAGTCTGTATTCCTTGTGAGTTAAATAGCAGTATTATTTATATGGCGAATATTAATTATTGCCAGATTTCATGTCCCGAAAGATTGGGATTAACAATACCCCCCTTAAGGAAACTTATAAATTTTGACCGGGTCAGACCCTGTAGATAAATTTAATTATCCAGCGGTCAAATAAGTTAAGTAGAATGGTTTAAGAAATATCAAGATACCGATTAAATTAAATTGGTAGTAATTAAATTTAATTGGCACATATCGAAAATCTTAATATGGGGAGAAGTGGTAAGTATTTAATAACAGAAACTCAATGCTATATGGTCTTGAGATTATGGGTCAGACTGTAATTATAGTTTTTTAGTGGTGTGAACTGTAATTTAGTATTTTATGGAGATTACATAAACCACTGCTAATTTTTCATAATTACAGATACCGCTATGATGCTTGTTTAATTGCAAAAACTGCTGATACGTGTCTGTGCTCCACTGAAAGTCTTACTCATAATTACTCTCTAAGTCCATGTTGTAGCCCTATATATATGCGGGTAGACTGAACTAGTTTCATAACTTGTCTTCTAAGACTAAAGGTGTCATGGTTCTGTCGGTACGAGTTCTCAAAGGATTATAACCCACACTATATTCGGGAGTCGCATAAGGAAATACATGAGAAGATCTGATAGGAGTTTCAACTCGAATTCAAATCGTAGTTGAAGATTCGATCGGTAAAAATGTATTCTTCTAAATTAACTTCAGATGCACGGGTTTTATTTTGATCGTTCGTCGTCAAAAGTTTTATCTGGAGCCCGTTTTGGCGATTGCCTGTCCAGTTTATTTTTTTCGTTAATCATTTGCAAAAATAAATATCTAGGTAGTCTTGCTTCAAACATATCTCAGTGTAAGACATGTGCAAAAAATAATGTGGAGTGCTTCTACTGCTACAAAAGTAGTTATTATAAGAACTAGTGCCAAAAACTAAAAAAGCATCTAGGGGAGAGGAATAAAGAAAAAATGCCTTCAATGACCGTTAATTTTGTAGAGGAATCATATGACAATGAGGTAAACACATATTCACTTTTAGTATCTCTTGGTTTTAATTTTCTATCAAAGTAATGGATATTAGATTCAGGATGCTATACCATATGTGCTCAAGAAAAGAATAGTGTAATACATATAAACCTTGCAACGGTGGTATGGTTTTAATGGGAAATAACACAGCTTATCAAGCCATTGGAATGTGTATAGTGAAGAACAAAATGTTCGATGGAGTTGTGAGAGTTTTGGGGAATGTTGGACATTTTCCAAGGTTAAACAAAAATCTTATTTCTTTAGGAACATTGGATTTTATGGGTTGTAAGTACTCAACGAAAGGTGAAGTGATGAAGATTAACAGATGTGCTACGGTTATCATGCAAGGGTAGAAAGTGGAGATTCTCTACAGATTGATAGGGAACACGGTGGTAGGTGAAGTTACCACTACTACTCAGGCAGAGTCCAGTAGGAAAGGTATAAGATTTGTACATTTGGGGCTTAATCAGATTGACAAACAGAGCATGTCAGGACTTTAAAAGAAGAAAGCCGCATATGAGGTGGAGCTTAGTCAGAATAGTTCACTTAGAAAATTAGGTTATGGTGGTTCAAATCAACATCAATAGGGACAGTGTCGTAGAGATCCTTTATCTTGCAAGAAAGCTACAGGCAGACCAGGTAGAGATTTGCAACAAGTAGTAGTGTCAGAGAATGTGGGGTCACCACAGCAGACTGAGACTTAGGAGTTGGCAAAACTACTTAAGAACGAGAAGACTGTTGACAGCAAGAGAGTCAAGTTCAAGCGTAGATTGGATTTGGTCCAAGTTCATTTCGTTTGATGATCATAAAGGGTAGAGCACCCATACCCGTGAAAGGGGTGCAGCCTGATGAAACTAACAATTCTTTAAGATGGTTTAGAAATTCGAGCTAATGTGGAGATTGTTGAATTTTATGCTTCGAATTTTTGACATTCTTATTCGGTAAGAAATTCGAACAGTGTGGAATGCTGAAAGTGTTGAGAAAAGTCGCCAGGACCTCTATAGAGTGCTGAGAAATTAAGAGTTGTTTTTAACCAATCGAGTGGTCTATGTGGGATAGCGATTTTGTTGGCAGCTAAGACTGCAATTGCTGTGCTTTTTTATCTAGATTTGTATCATATATATAGGGGTTATAATAGAAACCCTAGGTATCGCTAGATGCCGTCATATATTTTAAAGAGACTCCGTTTATAGGTTAGAGAGAGTATACAGAGACAGATAGAGGCTCAGTTTGAGATTATGGATATTGTGAAATTAAGAATGAGACCTATAATCTTTATTTGTGTATAGTGGATTGATTTTTTTTCACCCGTAAACGTAGACAGTCAGTCGAACCGCATATATTTTTAATTCTTGTGAATTATTTTTGTTTCTTTATTTTAATTTGTGTGGATTGAAGCCTAAGTAGGAATCTGCTGCCCAAACTTTTTTTGAGGATTCAAGTGTGTTCAAATCCCGAAAGTGGTAGAAGTGTGTTGAGGCAAAGGAATTGATGCAGAGATAAGTAGGAATATTTTGGTCTAATTTGAACAAATAAACTTTTAAGAGTTAGAATTCTTATAACAAATATTGTATTATATCTTCAATATAGACATTACATCAAAAGCCTTTTTAAAAAGTTAGTAAACTTGAGTGTAAATTTTTAATGCACTTTATTTTCTAAAAACAATTAGTAATCTCATTAGTGGATATTTATCAAATTAAATATTTTCCTACCTTTCTGAAAATACACTTACCGCGAACCATTTTACAAGTAAAAGGTGGTACTATTTTACAATTAAAAATGTGAAATCAAAAGGAAAAAGAAGTGTGAAAAGAAACGAGGAAAACGATGTTCAGATAAGGTTGGGACATACAGAAGGGGCCCTGCAAGTAAACAAGATAGCATGGAGCCATTTCCGATTAAGGTTGGGATATATTTTAAGTTCTAATCTTGACTATTAAATTTTATTTTATGCAGCCTTTTTCACTTTGTTTTTTCTTTCTAAAGATAAAAAAGAGAGAAAGCATTCAAGACGTTCATCTTCAATAATCTGGATAATTAACACAATAATCAATTGTCCCCATATGGAATAATTACTTTTTTTTAAAAAAAATTTAGTGAATTTCTTCATTATTTTTTAAAATTATTATACTTTTGGCTACTCTCTCATCCGGGTGAATTGAAAAAAAAAATTTAATCAAAATAAAAAAAAGTTTAGACAAAATAAAAATATATCAAAATAAGCTATTAAGCCAATATGTGAAAGTTTATGTTGCTAATTTTCATCTTTAGCACTTTTTTTAATCTTTTGATCAAGTATTTTTACATTTTTGGATTATTTGATCAAGAATATTCTTTAAAAAAAAAAATCAATCAAAAGATGAAAAAAATAATAAATAAATAAAATTTTCAAAACTTTACCCAAATTGGGATAATGTGTCTCTTGCTCAACTTTGCTATAAATTCGGCTGGGTTGCGATCTAAATCCGGCAGCAGTAAAGAATTTGGTCGAGGTATTTTATTTAATTTTGACAAATAAAGAGAGTTTTATTAGAAATTAGGAGAAATCACTGGCCATTTGAGATCATCTCTTGGGGCGATGCTATATCCCTTTAAAAATTTCAATATAAAGTCAAAAAAACTATTTATAAAATTATACATAGAAACAAATACTTTTTATTCATATTTCAATAAAATTTAATTTATTAAAAATTAAACACAACATAATAACACTTGCACATTAAGTTTTTTGTATTTTATTTATAAGATTAATTAAATTTATTTATTATAAACTTTTCAACAATAAAATATATTTCTTAGTCGTATTTCATGTTTGACAAGAAATTAGTGAAATTAAAATTAATTATTGAAAACCCTTCAGAAGAAAGTAATTCTAATTATATGGGATTAGAGAGTTATGAACTAAGTATATTTTGATTGTGGCTATTGACTTTTGCTTTGTACGCATTATTTAACATTTTAAACATTTGGTACAATTTAGATTTTTTTGTGACATGGACTAATTTGGTAACAAAATTGACCTAACTTGAAAAGAAAAATTATTTAATAGCAAGCAATAAGTCTTAAAAATGGGATCAAAAAATAGCAATTAGGTAAAACTACCATTAACATTTCTAACAAAGTCATTACACTAAGCGAACTTAAATATATTTTTACTAAATACAAATTTAAATTTTGTGCCCTAAATTTCAACAAAAATTCAGGCCCTAGGCCGCGGCTCCTACAAATAACAATATTATCCAAGTCGCATTTACGTGTTAGTTTCATAATTTTTATTTGTTTTATTTCAAAAATAGACCATCCCATGTAACAATTCATTTTAATATTGTTGTTTTTATATTATGATTTTTGAAAGGAAATTATTAGGAAAATAAAAATGGTACGAAAATCAAACCTTAACTTCTTCACCCCATTCTTATGCCTTTTTTTTTTTTGAATCATTAATTTCTTTACAAATGTATGATCGAACAACAAGGTTAATGCTTCTGTAATTATTTAAAATCTTCATCCTATTTTTATATTTTTAGTTACCAAATTAAAATTTTTTTTTGGGTTTTCATTTTTAATCAATAAACTTCCACTTGAATAGACGTTTTAGTCCAAATTGCATTATCATGCTATAAATTATTTGAGCATTGGAAAGTAGTTGACAACATGGCCCAGTGGCACCCCACATGCACTTTAAATTGTCCCCATCATGTCAACTAGAGAAATTATTAAATGTTTTTATAATAAAGTTCACTTAACATATACTTTGATATATGTTGAATTTCATAATTGTTGGTGTTAAAATTCGAACACTTGAGACGAAATCTTTTGACTTGAAAAGATGAGAAATATTTAATATTAGTGGAATGTCGGCTAAAAACTTTGACACTTAACTTAGCGATTATGGCGTAGAAATCGACCTTTAACCAGAATGTGGACGAATTGTGTTACTCGTAAAGGTAGTGTGATCCTTTTTAAATAGCCTTTGTTAAGTGTGCATCTTGATCGAGATTTAGCTAAGACTAGACATGGGCTAATCCATAGAATTTCGTTCAAAGTAATTTGAGGCATAATTTACGAAAGAGAATTGATAAGTGCATAAATGTACCATTTAAGTCCGAGATTTATACTAGTGAAGTCCTTGATTTTGTGTCAATAATGTGCTTTCGATATATTTTACAAAATTAGCATTAGAAAGTGGGAAAAGGAGAAAAAGAACGCAAAAGTGGTAGAAAACAACAAAAAGAGACTAGAAAAATACGTTCAGAAGAGAGCTTGGACATAATCCAATAGAAACATTTTCGTTCAGACGCAATCTTCTAGTAGCCTTTTGCATCCAAATGGGCGTCCAAACAATTCACGGAGATAAGATTCTACAAAATTTTACAAACCTGGAGCGTAAGGATACCTATAAATGGGAGAAATTATGTCAAAAAGGCAGCCAACTTTCAGAGAACAAAAAAAGAGAAGACAGAGGACGGCAACTGTCATGCCCCCTTATTATTAATATTATTATTATTATTTTACAATTAGCTGCCAATACTATTTTATTCCGAAATGTTTAACGAGTTGAGAATTTCGATTTGACACGTGTCTTTTTTATATTGGTTGCTAAGGTATGAGTTATTACAACGGTATAGAAGCTCGGGATGAAACTATTTCTTCTTCACTTTTGGATTCTTGCTGCAGGATGAACGATTAACTTTCTCGATTCTAGGGTTAGATAAAACCCTATTTGGGTATTCAAACTTTGTTTCTGTTTATCTTTCTTTCGGTTATTATTAATTTAACTAGTTGTATAACTTTTAGACGTTTAGTTTCTATCAACGAGTTTTTAAGATTAATCCAGTTTTTTGTTTTTTTGTTTTTGTAATTGTGATTACGATATTATACAATTTTTGTGCATATTGTTATATTAAATCAAAACGTGAGATAAACTATACTACGATAGAATGTATTGTGTTGAATTTGTTGGGAGATAATCCAACGCCGTAAATATATACATGCTCGGTGATCCAGAAAATACATCTTTATTAACTTTCAACA
>JAOTRH010448298.1:0-65569 GCA_034768845.1 Heliamphora exappendiculata | reverse complement strand
ATCAACTATTATTTTTTATTTATTATATTATTTATAATTTTTATTAATATTACTCTTTTAAACTTTAAAAATTATACTTGAAATATTTTCGTCGCCGTTCTATTTTTTGCTATTTTTTTGATATTTTTTTTCATCTCCGTCCCGATCAAATAAGGAACAAGGATGGAAGAACTAATTTCAAATCCCATCCTGCTTCATTACCATCCATAATATTGGGATGGGGCGTGGCGCTCTTCGTGCCTCGTATAGTGGCGTTTTTAAGATTTTCATTGAACTAATAATGTTTATAATAACTTAAGTGAATTATTAAGTTTTTAATATTCTTACTCAAAAGACGTGCCATTCTTGCTGTGTGATTTTGGTATTTTGCCTAATTGGTATCATGGATATTAACTTATTAGCAAAAACAAAATGGGCACATTAGTGTGCACGTATATTAGAGGTGTGCGTGAATCGGTGTGATACGGTACGGATTGAATAAAAATTTATTAATTAAATTATTTATAATTGTATAAAAAATTTTAATTCACCGTCGAACTATTCATTTTATAAAATCGACGAATTAGTTATTTTTTTAGGCGATTTTGTAATAACGGGTTGGGCAGATTGACGGTTTAAAAATTAAATAGACTATTGAAGTTTTAAAATTTATGGTTTAAGTGGGTTATCAAAGAAACCACAACCCCGTTGCCACAGTTTAAATTTCAACAATATTTAAAAGTAAATTGTTTGTACAAGCCAAGCAAATGACGTGGTGAAATTAAATACTTAACAATAATATTTAAATGAATAGTTTAAATTAATAAACAATAATATTTAAATGAATAGTTTAAAGAAATCTACAACCCATGCTGCCACAATTTAAAAATTAAATGAACATTATAGTAGTATTTTATTGATTTGTTTGTATTTTAACTGTTTTGTTTTCAAAGTGGTGCTGAGATAAAAAATTTAAAACTAAAAAATATGTGCAGTGCGGGTCGGTTGCTAGGCGGGTTAGATGATTTGAAACCAACTCACAAACCGACCCGATGAATTTCATCCACAACTCGTCCAACCCACCATTCTCTTGCTTTTAAATTTGTTTGGATTGAGGTGGGGCGGACGGATGCGGGACGGTTGGACGGGTTAGACGAGTTATTAAACAATTCTAACTTATATCATATATAGTCTCTACGCATCTATCTTTCTTCAAAATTTATATTTCTCTATCTATTTTGTCATAGAATTTTTCATGGAATGAATGTTGACTTTGATACTATTTGAAACGATCCAAGCGGATTACTACATATGAGTGGATACAGATTGGATTGATTCGGTTCTTAACAAATTTTTTTGTAAGTTCATAAGTTTTGAAACCAAACAATTGGACCTAATGGGGCCGAACCATAATACTAAAGGTAATACAATAGCCATCTTGTCATTATAAACTTACAAAAAATTTGATATAATATATGTATATATATATATCATAGTTATATAGTATTAATTATTATATATGTATATATATAATTATAAATTTAGAATAATTATTATATAACATATTTTAAATAATTTCGTTCGATTCTAAAATAGAACTGTGTCAATAAAATCATGAATCAAATCGTATTATACAATTCTCTTTTTTAACTAATCGAAATTGGATCGGTAAACTAAAAAATCAAACTGATTGCCAATTTGGACCAATTCAGACTAGTTTTGGGAATTAGTCAACTTTTTTTTTGAATAGTCCTAGCTGCTAGCAATCTATTAACTTGAATAAAAGGCAACAACCAACGTCTTTGAAGCTTAATAGCATCTTTTCAACCTTTTATCGTCGAGCTTGCGTGTTCAAGCTTGATGGGCGATTGGGGCATTCTTTATTCTTACCTTTGACGAGAAAGGTATGAATAAATAGCTTAACAAAATAAACTAAATTTTAAATTTAAATTATTAGTATTAATGCCCGCGTGCTTGTCCCGCGCGCACACACATATATGAAATATATATATTTATTTATTTTTACTAATAACGTGACGGGTATAATCACAAATTGTTTTACTTGGCACACAATAAGGAATTATTTAATTAGTAGTAAATGCCTTATTAACATGTTAGTATGGTATGTCAAACTAATACACGTACGTTATGCATTTATAAGTTTATATAGTAACCTTATAAGAAGACTTTTAACAGTTATAATACATCAATATAATTCTACATTAACAAAGTACATAATACGTATGTATTAATTAAGCACACCTATTAATCAAATAAAAATTTCCTCTATTGATATCTGACATAAGATTATATTAACTGATTATATTATGGTTCAATACCTTATTTCAAGACTTTATTGAATATCAAAATTGCTGAATAAATAAGAAAAATAGAGACAAATTATAAATATCAAATACTAATAAAAAAATATTTTATTAATTAATCTTCATGCTAATAAGAACGGAGATACAATAAAGAAATATTACCAATCACTTCTGATTACTCGATAAATGTTGAACACTTTTTCTTGAAATTTTTTTTAAAAAAATTTACATTATACTACTCCTAAAATTTAAGTGAGACTATTCCTACTTCTAAATAAAATTTATTGTCGGATTATTGAAGTAGAGATTGATGATTTACAATAAAAATAATACAAGTATTTATAGAATAATTCCATAAATAACTATATGCAACTATCTATAATTTCTTTCTTATGACTAATTTAAGTAAAAATCAATTTTATGATGTCAAGTGTTCTTCATAAATTTTATTAACCGTCACGTTCTTATTTTGGAGTATCACTTATTATTTTTTTAAATATTTCATGTGAGCAATCAAGAAATTAGAATTATTTTTCACCAAATCGAATAAAAATTGACAGAGCATTTTAAAAAAATATATATATCCTCAACAAAAATATTTTTAATATAAATAAGATGACATCAACGTGATAACTCACATGGTTCCCTACCTATAACGTAATAGTAACCCGACATTGCTTTAATACTTTTTGTCACTATGCCAAATGCTAATTTCTTGGCGTACATTTGTGCCACGAAAAGGTTCCTCGTTTTTTTTTTGTGTCATGCGGCATGGCACTTAGCTATTTGAATTATATTACCTAATTTTATTATTGTTGGTCTAGGAATTTCTTTTAAGGAGTGTTTTTTTTTTCTAATTTTTTAGTTTAAATCTTATATTTCTCAAATTTATTTTTTATGAAAAAAATATAAAAGGTATGCTTGTTAAGACTAAAACTTTAAAAATATACTAAAAATAAAAAAGTTGCTAAAAAGTTATTAAGGGGTTTTTTTTTTGTTCTATTTGATTGTTTTTAATATTTGATCAAAATATTTTAATTTTTTAATCTCCCAAGACAGGAAAATTTTAAAAAAAAAACTTCACCAAAACAAAAAAATATATATTAATTCAAAGTCTATTTGAAATATTTGTATTTCATTAAGACTTAACTACTTTTTTTAATATTATATTAGGTGCTATTATTTAAATTTATTGGTAAGACAAATATGTCTTTATCTGCAGAACTGTTGCTATTTCTTGTCTTTATCTCCAAAATTGTTGCTATTTCCTCTCTTTTTTCTCTCTCTCTCTCTCTCTCTCTCTCTCTCTGGTAGCCGTTATTCTCCATTACCACCAGATCCGCCGCCCTCGCCCCTCGCCCACCACCAATAGATTCTTGTGGATCAGAAAGCCACTATCGAACATTTCTCAACCAGTGCAGCGATTGTCGCCATTGTCGTGCCTTTACCGGATAAAATGGCAGCTTAATTTAACTCGCTCGGACTTGCCTCCTCCATTGCAGAAGCGCCACGATTCGCCCAAAGCCCTCATATTCTCAATGGCTTCCTAAGAATCTCAGATCCAAAGATGAAACCTGAACTTATACATTCCAGGTCCAAAATCTCAAATCCCATCTTTTCAATGGTGATTATCTATGCATATATGAAAGAGTATATAAATGGCGAATTTTCAATTGTGTAGAGAAAGATTACAGAAAGAAGAAGAGAAAGGTGAGAGTAATCTCAGTTTTATTTTAGGGGAAAGGAAGGAGAGAGAGAGAGAGAGAGGGTTGGTTAGAATTGGTAATGAAGGGAGATTAATTGGATTAGTAATGAAGTAGGATGAGTAGTGAGGTGAGATTAATTTTTTTGTGTTTAAATTGAGTGAGATTAAGTAACGAATTAGAGAATAATTTACCATTGTATTAAGTTAATTTATTTTAAAATTAACTTAAATAAATTAATAAGTTAAATTTTATGTTATTTATTTTAATATTTTAATATTTTTTATTATTTTTTAAAATTTTTAAATTAACTCTTTGATGTAATACTTCATAATTCTACATATTTTCTCACACTAATTATCTCTTATTTGGCGGATTAATAGTCCGGATTAGTCCGCTCGAACTATTAGTCCGAAGACTTAACAAACGTGGTATTAAACTATTTTTCGAATTAATAGTCTAGACGGACTATTAATCTGTCAAAACAAACATGGCCATATGTTATAGATGTTTTGAGATGGGTTACTGCATTCGTTGTGTTGGATGTTTGGTGGTGGCAGTGGTTGTGGTAGGCAGTCCATTGGTGGTAGTGGTGGTGGCGACGGTGGCGGCCATGGTGGTGGCAGCAACGTGAGGAGTGGTGGTAGCGACGTGGGGAGTGGTAGTGATGGGGAGTGGTCTTATATATTAAGGGTAATTTTGATATGTAAAACATTTGAAAGGATTTATTAGGAGATAATTTTTAATTGAAACTTATTGAAATATAAGATTTTTAAATAAAATCTAACTCAAAATCTCAAAAAGAATATAGTAAACTTTTTTTTAGATCAAACACAATTTGTCAAACAGGTCATTTTTGTTTAAGCACCCTCAATGTTACACTTGGCTACATATAATCAAGACTGGATTGAATTGAATTAGTAGTGAGGGATGATTGGTAATGAAGTGAAATTAGTAGTGAGAGGGGGATTAATTTTTTTGTGTTTGAATTGAATGTGATTAAATAACGGATTAGATAATAATTTACTATTGTATTAAGTTAATTTATTTTAAAATTAACTTAAATAAATTAATAAGTTAAATTTTATATTATTGCTAAATTTTATGTTATTTATTTTAATATTTTTTTATTATTTTAAAAAAATTTAAATTCACTCCTTAATTCAATTCTTCCTAATGCTGTACCTTCTCCCTCACTAATTATCTCTCATTTGGCGGACTAATAGTCCGAATTACTCCGTCCGGACTATTAGTCAGGAAACTTAACAAACATGGTATTGGACTATACTCCGGACTAATAGTTCGGGCAGACTATTAATTCGCCAAAACAAACATGGCCATAATGTAATTTTTTATATGTTTCTTTTTATAAATTTCTTGAATTTTTTTTACTTTAATGGAAATGAGAATAGTTTTAAAATTCTTCTCGAATTGGAAAAAAACCATTCTGATTTGTTGATTTAATTCCTACTTATAAACCCCGAGACATGTTTTAATTCTTATTTAAACCAAAAAAAAAAACACAACTAAAAAAGCTAATAAAAAGAGCTATTCCAAACATTCTGATTTGTTGATTTAATTCTTATTTATTCTTTTCGATTTAAGTGAACTTTTTTTAATTTTTTAGTTAAAATTTCTTATCTTTTCAATTTCTTTCATTGAGAAAAAACAAGAAAAATATTTTTTTCCATGAAAACATAAAAGACAAATTCAAAAAGTCAAAAATAAGCTAAAATAAATCAACAAGCAAGATTTTCTTAGTCTTTACTGTTTTTTTTTTTTTTTACAAAAATTCTGTTTGAAATATTTATTTGTTCGATTCGTCTCAGATAAATTGAAAAGGAAAAATTGAAAAAGTAAATAAAAAACTTAATTAACCAAGAACTAAAAAAAAAAAACAAACAAAATACCACACTTTTATCACAAACTAGGCCATAATAGTAACCTGATCTCATATCTACTTAAGTTCAATAACACATGAGTTCTAGCACTTCTTTTGGCATAAAAACCTACAATTTTTTAACAAATTTTTTTCTTTCTATTTTGAGGTTCAAAATGAGGAGGAAATTGAAGTTTTGTGACTCAAAAGCAAGACAACTTGGCAACAGGCTCAATATTGTAGAGTATGAAGGATTCAGGTCCTCTATCTCCATTTTCTAAACAAATAGAGATTTTTACATTTTCTATTTTATAATATCTTAGTAAATCATTTTAAAGATATGAATCGTTTATATTATAAAATTATCGAGAATGTTATAAAAATTAAATTAATTAGACACTAAGAATAAGAAAATATAATTTTTTATATTCTTTTTAAAAATATAAAAAGAATTCATTTTAAAAATAGATTTTTTTATATTCTTTTTAGAATATAAAAAAATCAACGATAAATATAATTTTAAAAATAGATATAATTTTAAAAATAATAAATATAAACGATAAATATAATTTTAAAAAATCAACGACATGGTCAAAGACATTAAGAATAAGAAAATCAACGATAAATATAATTTTAAAAATAAATTTTTTTATATTCTTTTTAGAATTCATGTGATTTAATCGTCTAGTTATTCATTTTCACTCAACTTATTTTTTTTTTATAGATGATGTTGTTAATAATTTTAACAATATAAATAATTCAAATCATCAAAATAAGTTTACCGTAGAAACTTAAAAATAAAAATAAAGTGATTTCTATGTTTTTTTTTAAAAAATGAAGAGGATTTGGATTACGCATTTCATGGACTTTGAACCGTAGCTACCACATACAATAAATGCTTTGGCAGCAACCATGGTCCTAAATTAACATATAATATATTACAATATATTATATTAATAAGTAAATTAATTTATTACAATCATTATAAAAAAAAATTGCCACATAGGCATTTTCATTTTTAATAATTTTAGAGAGTCATATCTTCTTCTTCTTTTTTGTATTTTTTATATTTACAGTGTTTTGACATTATCATACCGTTATACAAGACAATTGACTGATTTGATCGGGAGTGATTATAATTAATCAGCGAAACATTATACGAGATTATTGACATTAAAAAGGTTTTAAAAAACTCAATCAAAAAATTAAAAAAAATAAATATATACTTTTTAGATTAAGTTTAAAACAAGTAAATGAAAAAGAAAAATATTTTTAACAAAAAAATAAAAAAGTTTTAGAAAGACAAACAAATAGATAGAAGTTTTAAAATCTTGGATGAAATTTTTTTTTTATTTTTAAATAACTCATAATGTGAAGAATCTAAAAGTTAAAAAAAGATATACTAAAATATCAAAAAGTAAAAAAAAAAAAAACTATTTTCCATAAGTTTCTGCAACCATCTTGCATCCCCATTGTCCAAATGCCCCTGCCATCATCACATCATCAGGGAGTTATCCTAAGAAGTTGCAAGACCATGTTCATAAAGTGTAGTATTAAGTTATTCTTGTTATGTGTGTGTGTGTGTTGTGTGTGTTTTATCCTCATGGGGAATTCTAGTATCTCTAAAATGAATTTCCGAAAGAGCCATCTCATCTTTCTCTCTCTCTCTCTCTTTTTTTTTTTACTTTAATATTTTCGCTTTCTCTCTTAATGAAATTAACAAATTCTTTTTAATCTCTCATACTTCACTTTTACCCACTAAATTCTTTTATCTCTCTCATACTTCACTTTTACCCACTAAATTTATGAACCGTTCAACTTTCTCCCTCTCAAAATGAAATAAAGATAACATTTTTGATTCACACAAAAATAAAGTGAAATTCTTGCTTTCATTTCTTTTTTTTTTTTTTTAACTAGAGCACACCCAAACAAGATTACAATGATTGTCATAAAAAAAAATTCTTGAACTTGAGCATTATGAATTCACTGGACTAACCCTTCAATGTTTTTTATATTTTGTTAAAAGGTTTTACTTATTTGAATCGTCTTAATTAAATAAAAAAAAAATTAAAAATTTTAGTTAAAATATAAAAAAGGTACTGAATTCAAAAAGTTTATTAATTTGATCAATTATTTAAAAAGAATTTTTATGACCGTGAATCATAAAAAGTTCATGATGCTTGAGTTCAATAATTTTTTATGACCGTGAATCATACTAATCTTGTTCCTTGTGCTCTAGTTTAAAAAGAAATGAAAATAAGAACTTCACTTTGATTTTGTGTGGATAAAAAATGGCTCTTTATGTCATTTTGAGAGGGAGAAAGGTGAGCTGCCGTAGATTTGATGAATTTTGATTTTGTTTCCGGACAGAAAGGTGAAGTAAGAGAGATAAAAAATAATTCATTAAACAATATTAATTATGGGTGTTAATTTTATTGAGAGAAAAAGTAAAAATATTAAAGTAAGAAAGAGAAAAATAAGGTAGCTCTTTCTAGATAATTTTCTAAGTTTTTTTTTTCAGAGAACCTTAGAATTACTGTTTATTCTCTCCTACAAGGTAGACGTATACTTAATACCCTTTCCGTGTGGCTAAAAAACTTTTGTAACAATTTAATAACGCAACTCAAAATATTTAAATTCGTTATTAATAATAATTCATAAGTTTTTAATATATTAGATTTAATTTCTATATTCCACTAATATAGAATGAGTATGCAAGGGCGGAGCCAAGATTCTTGTTCAAAGGGACAAATATTTAAAATTATAAATGTAATATTTTTATTTAATAATAAATAGTAATAATTAGAATGAACTGTTACCCAAAAAGCTCTCTTAAAATATCCCTTCATAAGAAAATTTCATGAGAACGGATAAAGGAAAAAGAAAAAAAGCACCAATAGATAAGGCATATAAATTAATAACCAAAATTAGAAATTGAGATGAAAGTTTTATAAAAAAAATATTAAAAAATAAATTAAATCATAGCGAGGATTCACTAAAATCATAATCATGATACACAATTAAAAAATTGGTAACCAAAATGAGTGGAGCTTAGCACAGTTATAATTTAAAAAGGGCAAATTATAATTTAGAGGGAGCACAATTACAATTTACTGGAATAAAATTATAATTTAGAGGAATAAAATAAAAATATTAGAATGTTAAAACAAAAAAATCAAAAATTCTAGTGGAGGCATTTGTCCCTCTGGATCTCTAATGCCTCCGCCTATTTGAGTATGCAATACCCTCAACATGTGACTCAAGTATTTTTTTTTATTGGGATGTAAATAGCAGTTCATTAACAGATCTATAGCAACCCATTAGCATGCACAAGATATAAAATTTTGAGAACTCTACCACTCTTTGGAAGCTCTACTTCTCTACCTACATCGATGTGAAGCCCTACATGGCGTGATACCATGTCGCACATTGGTGGGAGATTAAAACTTAATATGGTATGTGGAAACATTTGTGAACTATTACTAATAACTTGAACTTATACATTTTGGGTCACGTTGTTAGACTCTTTATTTAAGTTAGGTCAATGGTCCACTTATGCCGTTACACATGAGAATCAGGTTCTGGTACTATTTGTAACGATCTAAGTGAATTACTGATCCAGTAACTTAAATAAAGAGTCTAATAATACGGTTCAATTATTTTTGATTTGAAATAAAACAATCATAAAATGAGACATCATTTTCAGATTTTATTTAGAAATTCTGTAGTAGAAAAGCTACCGTTCGCATAATTATAGACATATATATATATATATATATATATGTGAAATAAAGAACTATTACTACTACAATTGCAATGTAAAATTTAAGCTTCTTTTGATTTTTATGTCCAATGAGTTACACTATTCTCTTCTAATATTAAAAAAAAAAAACATATGAGACCTCCTCTAATTACATTTCTCACAAGTAGGCTTTTAAAGAAATTTTTAAGTAAAAAAAAAAAAATTTCATAAAAAAGCAAAGCCAAACAGAGACTTAAGTAAGAATAAAAATATGGTTGCCAAGAATTAAATAACTAATAATCTAATAAATAGAATAATCATATGAGAGTTCTATATTTTATTCTCAAAATCTGTCTTACAATTTTGAAATGAATTGCTCATATTCACTCAGATATGTGAGATTTATACATTTACTTAAATTTAATCCATTCATTTTTAATTTTAGAAAAATCTCAGACTCATTGATGGGACCTTGTTATTTATGTATTCTCGATTGATTCTGAAATCTAAAGGATCGATCTAAATTTATTAAAAGAGAGTGGAGATCTAATTACTACCTACTTATTTATTCTCGTCAATTCAAAATAGAAAAAGTTACAAAAATCTAAAATGAGATATTACAAGGTGGGCAAAACTGTCTTTTTCAACAGCTCTTCACTAGGGTTTTAGAGGAACCCCAGTCATGAACATCAACCTTGGATCATCATACTCCTTTCTCCTCCCCACTGCTCCGCCAGCAACCTCTCGAGTTCGGCCGGTCGACACGGCACGGCAACCGCTCCGTTGTGATCGAACCCATACTCCTCGGCCGCTTGCTCCAGTAGCCTCAAGAAAGAAGGGTGCCTCAGGTAGGTCAATGGGACGACAAACTTTTTTAGGTGTTCGTCGTCCATTGCAATAACTGGGAAGTGCCCTTCTTTGACGTCCTTGGGCACGCTAGTTGAGTTGCCGGCATCTTTGATATCGTCGCAGGCCGGTTTGGGTTTCTTTTCCGACAAAAGACTCTTTCGAAGCTTCTCCACTGCACTTTTAATCTTTACAATGCCGTTCTTCTTACCACTGATTCTAAGCTTAGCCATGAGTTTTATTTCTTTCTTTCTTTTATTTTCTTTTCTTTTATTGATGATCAATCAACTCAGTACCTTTTTTTATAACTCTAGCAGCTTATATATGTAGTGTAAGGGTGAGAGATAAGGTCGATGTAGGCATCGTGGTTGGTAGAAAGAGAGAGAAAAGAAAAGAGAAAGATCTAGAGAGAGAAAGCCGACATGATCGGACTGAAACATGTGTAAGAGTGGGAGACCAATGCATGTGAGTGAAACTTCAACTCACCCATGAAACGTCCCTTTTAACGTGGGAAAATAATTCGGTACTCTAAGAATATTAGGTATCATTGTTAACTTAATATTTTTGATAAATAAATATCTACAATACTAATTACTCTTATGTCAACTTAGCAAACAAAAGTTAATACTAATTACTCTTATGTCAACTTAGCAAACAAAAGTTAATCAATATTGCATAACTTAAATCTAGTTTAGAGAAAACATTGCATAACTTAAAATCTTGATTTTTTTTATAACCAATAACGACAAAATATTACTGAAACTTAAACAATTGTTAATACCTATAAAAATATGTAATGTATTCTTTTATAAAAAAAAATTGTGACAATTAAGGCAAAAAATTTTATATTTATTTATTTTGAGTAAATAAAATTTTTATATTCAAGTAAATGCATGCCAATTAATTGTCAAAAATATATTCATCAAACTAACTAAAATGCTATAGTGTTAGCTCAAAAGTTTTTAGTTAACTTATTTTCTTGATTCTAAGCATTATTCATTTGAAAGCTTTGTAGCATTTGAACGGTTCAATAATTTTTATAATTTATTTTTTAAAATTATTACTATATTTATACGATATTTCAATAATAAATAAAATTTTATTGTGTTTTTAAAGTTATCTCATGAGTAGCAAATGAATAAGATCTATAATTGTAAAATTTGAATAAAAATACTAACAAAGTAAAAGTTTCAAAAAAGTTATGTTTCAAGAAAAATTATTTTAAGACTCTTAGTTGCTAAAATGCCAGCCTTAATTAGAGTGGAGACAAGAACGTGTTAAAAGATATCTATCTATATTACAATTTAGATGGATTGGATGTGACATCCATATTACAATCTAACGGCTATGGTGACTCTGAAGAAATTCAAAGGCTGTGAATGCTCAAACGCCTCTCTCTCTCTCCCCCTCTCCCCCTCCGACGACTGTCATCTGCGGCCCCGAATGGGCTGTCCTAACGCCGCAGCCCACCATTGTTCGCACGCCGTAGAAGCTAGACCGCACGCTGTCACGCCGAAGATACTCATCTCATTCATCTATGTTTCAAGGGCTTTCACGCTAAACGCCGCACGCTGTCACGCCACAACTGGATTGATACTCATTATCTTTTTTTTCAACTTTCGCTGAAAGCCTCTTACTAAAATACACACGAATAATTTAAAAAAAATTGTGATAGTATTTTTAGCACGGTAATACCTAGTAACTAATAAAACTACTACTCTCAAACAACTTAAAAGTTCGTATATGAGTTGATATTAGCCGTGCTAGGTATATGAGTTGATACCTAAAGCATCAAATTAACACGTTTTTTCTTTCTTTTTTTTTTTTTTTTTTTTTTTTTTTTATATAAATTTTGATAGCTCTAACTAGTTCCCATGTGGAAAATCAAAAAGGTTAAGGGCCTTACTACATCTGACACATGAAGTTGCTTTTTATTAAAGCTTGGCTTAGGATATTCTAGTCACGCTCACCGAATAATTAATACTTTGTTTATTTGATACATTTAAAGGGACCTAGTGCATTTGATGCATGGAATACTTTAATATTTATTTATTTATTTTTAAATTTTTTTGTAATAATTCTTTTATTATTTAGTTAATTTTCTTATTAATCAGTATTTGATTAAACTATTATACTTTTTAAATTTATTTTATTAAAAAAAATAGTAATTTTACCAAATAATAAAAAAAAAATTTTAAAAAGAGAAAAATAATCTAAAATAAATCAATAAATCACATTTTATGTTGCTTATTTTTGTATTTAGTTAATTGGTTTTATTTTTCCGATATAGATTTTTTACTTTTGTGGTCTCTCTTATTGAGACAATTTTAAAAATAAATAATTTTGACTACAAAATAAAAAAATAAAAAAATATAAATATAAGCATAAATTACATAAATGAGTCCAAACAGAGCCAACATATGCAAGGAAGGCAATTTTTCCTGTCCTTACAACACCACCGCATCCCCTCTTATTTTATGCGAATTTTTTCTACCTCTATTAAGAAATAAGTAGTGGATGGTATTTGGTATTTTTTTTTTTTGTTCTTTTTTTTGCCCTCCTCCCAAATTAATTAAATATATTTTACATATAATTATATATATATATATATAAAATTTATTTTTTGATAATATAATAAGACTAAACTACAAAAATCTCATACTTATTTTTCATTTTTAACTTTTATTTATTATTCTTTTATTTTTTAAATTCTAATCATTAATTAATATTATTATTTTAATATCCTATTATGTCATTTTCATTGTTATTAATCTCTTTTAAAAATTTAAAAATTTAAAAATATTTTTTTATTATAATTCTTCTGGCATGTCCCACTACTTTTTTTTGATATTTTTTCCTATTTCTCCTCCCAAAAATAAACAGAATAAAATTAGAAAATACATCGTCGTCCGCCCTTTACCATCTCTAAATATACGAGCCGGAAGAGAAAGGCGCAAGAAAGTTCAGGACCCAATGATTGATGTTAGGGGTAACAAATAGCTATTAAAAAATGAAAATGGTCCATCTTAATTCAATACGGAGATAACCAATCTAGCTGTTTATAGAAATGCTAAGGTTTCATTTGATAATGTTTATATTTATAATTTTTTTTATTTTATATATTTTTCAAATTATGAAGAAAAATATATTTATATTTATTTTTTTTTTAAAATTATAAACCCGGCCACTTTTTAAAGTTTACTAAATTTTTGTAATAGGAAAAATTTGTTTTTATTTATTTTTATTTGTAAATAAATTTTTATTTTATTTTTTTTTATTTACCATCCTTCACCACCCCCACCACATTTGGCTATTAATTTTAGTCACTTTCTTCAACCACCACATATGATTACCACTTTTGACCGCTACTTTTACTCACTATTGTTAATTCTTGTTATTATCACCGACTAACATTTTTAGTCATTATGCTCGACTACTACATTCGTTTACAATTTCTTACTACCAAATTTTTAGCTTTGCTTTTTTATAAAAATAAATAATAATATATTTTTATTTATTGTAAACAAAAAAAATTATAAACGTTATCAAAGGGCCTAAGTATCCATAATAGTTGTTTATAAATATTTATAATTTATAATAAATGGTTCAAATTCAACTGTGACGTAGATCGTATTCTAAGTGAATTTATTGGTAGTGTTATGGAAAACAATTAAGAGTATATAGCATCAGTGAGCTGTTCAAGGTGAAAAATATCACTTTGATTTTGTGTATATATTTACTTGATAAGGTGGATAAACATTACATATTTTGTTATCGATTAAAATTTTGGAACTTATCATACGTTTAGTAGTAGAATTCAAATTTAGACCCATAACAAAATAGATATTATTTAGAGAAATTTTGACAAAAGTCTAAATATTAATTGATATTTAAAAATTAGTTCTCTTTAACTATTTTTAAGTAAAATAAGTCTCAAAATATTAATATTTACCAAAAATATCTTTAAACTACATCTTCATCAGAAGATTACATTGACAAAATTCTTTTGTAAATAGAAATCCAAAATCTCACTCAAAATTTTTTTCCTAAAATCTCGCGCTTCAATTACCACAACTTTAACTCTGTTGCCGTCATTGCTAATCGGGGCAGTGCTGTCATCGCTGTATCGCAAATACAACAGTTGAATGTATCAATTGATAGTCTGTATTGTATTTTTTTAATCCTGCATCACAAACACAACCAATAGATGTATCAGTTGCTAGCCTGCAATGTATTTTTCTGATTACTACAATGCAAATATAATTTATAGATGTATCAATTGATACTCAGTCTTTTAATTTTCTTTCATCCTGCATTATAAACACAACTGATACATGTATTAGTTGGAAGTCTGCAAGGAAGGACGACAGTGAGGGAGGACGACGCCTTGCTCTCTTCATAAATTGTTCCCATGCGAGGATGACGAGAATGAAACTGGTGGATTTTTGGGTGGTGGCAGAGGGGCAGGCAATGATGGTGGAGAAGAACGGATAGAAAGGCAGCAGAGGTTTCAGTGGTGGCGACAGCGAGGGTGATAAGGAGGGCAACTACGGCAGTGTGGGGCAGCGAGGGGTTGATAGAGCTTTAGTTTTGTAGAGAAATAGAGAGATGATATTGCTAAGATAGAAAATGAGAAATATAAAGGCCGCAGCTACTAAAGTTTAGATTGCTAGGATTTAAATTTCTCAAATTTAAATTTTAAATATTATAGAAAATAAAAATTAAATATTTTAAATAGAAGTAAATCAGTCATAAAATTTTATCCTGATTTATGATGGTGCTAAAACTAGTAAAATAAATATGATAAGACTAAAACTCTTACGAGGTCTAAAAAAAGACTAATTCTCAAATTTCTCCCACCTTTTCAAATAAATAAACATACAAATTTATTTTCTAATGGAACAAGAATATATATATATATATATATGTATGCGCGCGTGTGTAACAACTAGATTCCTACTTAACTGGTAATATAATTCTACATTTAATAGCAAAAATTTGTTTCCTATTTTGATTCCCAAATAGAAGAATTATAGAGATACGAAATAACATTAACATTCTATTTCAAGAGATTTGTCATCCAATTAAACTAAGTTTTTTAATTTATTTATTTTTTGAATGGCCAATTAAACTAAGCTTGATTATCCAATATAAATGTAATCCGCCCATTCCGGCAGTTAGGTTAATTATAGGTCCAAAATGGTTACATTTTGATGATTTTTATTTTATTTTTTATAATACATAGATCATTTATATATAAAAAAATTAAGTTGATAAGATATTCTTAAGTACTTGAACAAATTATATTTATATTAAAAAAATAAATAATAAAATCTAGACACTGCTTATTTTTTTTAACATAAATGTGATTTTTTTAATATACTCAACTGAAATTCAACTATTTTTTTTTCAGCAAAAATGTGATTTGATCATAGTTAACTATGCCAACAAGTCACATTTTTTTTAAAAAAAATGAACAATAAAGTTTAGACACCCTTTATTTTTTTAATAAAAATATAATTTGTTTAGAAATTTAATAATATTCAATTAATTTATTTTTTGTATAATTAATTTATATAATGATAAAAGACTTAGATTATCAAAATGACCCATTTTGGACCCACTAATAACCCAACTGGATTAATGTAGTCTATCAATGAACTGAAAAGAAGCTACTGTTGTACTCAAATGCCAAAAATATTATTCTCACTTGACAAGTAATTAAGGCTTCATTCATTTTAATGTAAACTATTTTCTAGTACAATATTATTTAGAGAAATTTTAGTAAAAGTTATTTTATCAATTAATAAAAGAGTTTTAATTCCATAACATTTTCTTTTACGTTTTCAGTCCTAGAGGATAAGTGACTGACCAAATTGCCCTCAACGTTCTATTTCAATACCTCCGAAATATTTGATTTCATGAATTGAAAATTTATCGAAAATCATGAGATTGAAACAATTTTCTCTCTTTTTCTATCTTGGAACTAGGGTTCCTCTCTCTCTCATTCTCTGCCTGCAACTAGTGCACATGGCACCACCGATGCTGGCACCGCCATCTTCCTCCTCGTAGCTGGCACAGCTCATCCTCCTCATCCTCATCACCATTGCTCTCTCTACCTGCAATTAGCGCACAGACCATCACCGACCAATGACCACAACTGCCAACAATCATCGCGCTCATCCTCCTCTTCGCAACAAGCGTCGCTCATCCTCCTCCTCTTCCTCCTCGTCGTCGCCGCTCATCCTTCAGATCTAAACCAACATGTACCGGAGAAAGAGTAGATATCGCCGCAGCTTCTCCTCCAGATCTGGCCTGACCAATTACCACCGCAGCTCCTCATTTCCCTCCTTGCTGCCGCCACTCCTCCAAATCTGGACCAAACACACACCAATGATCACCGTCGCTCCCCTTCCTCTTCCTCCTTCACCAACAACAATGATTTTTGATACATATTCTTTATACGAACAGTGTATAACTAATATAATTATCAGTTACAAATTCTAGTTTGAACAATTTTAAAAATACTTATCAATTGAACACTGATACAATTATTAGTTGTAAATTATTGCTAAACGAACACACTTTCCTAAATCACTGATATATTTTATCAATTGAAAACTATGTTATAAGAATATATTACAACAAATACTTGATACTAATACATTTCAAAAACTGTATCAATTTTGATTTTCACAAGTGATGAAATTCTAAAAGCATCACTTGAAAAGCAAGTAGTGAACTTGTGATAAATGTATCAAGTGTAAATTGTATCAGTTGAGTGTTCAGAGCTGAATATTTGATTTGAACTAATAAATATATCAGTTGTAATTTATATCAGTTTGGTGTTCTTCCAAAAAAAACTCTGCGTAAGTTATGATTTTTCTAGCATCATGCTCTGTCTCGATTTTCATTGAAAACACACACACACACACATACAGAGAGAGAGAGAGGGTTGCTCGTTTTAAGTGATAGAAAAACTTTGAAAAATCTTTGAAAATAAAACTCAAAGGTTCCAAATCATGAGAGATAATATCTTTAATAGGGTTATATTAGACATAATAAAATAATTTTAAATTTGATGTAATCTAATCTATTACAAAAATTATTGGGACTAATCCTCTTATAATATCCAAAAAATAACTAATCCTTAAATTTTTCTATTTTTTATGTAAAATATTTTTATAGAAAAAGAATTTTTTTAATTTTATTTTTTATTATTCGGTTGACACATAAAAATATTTTCAAAATATAGTTTTTTATTGTTGAATTGAAGCAAGATATTTTCTATAACAAAGTTATGAAAAATATTTGAATTTAGCCTAATGCCTCGTGGACCTTTGTTACTATTTGGGATAGTTTTTTATGTGGCTTTTTGTGACTATTTTTTGTCTTTTTTGATTTTTTTTTTAAAATTAGGTGTATATTTTTTTTTGATTCATGATAATAAAACAAATCTAATAGCATAATTGTTTTGGTTAGAGTTGAAAAATATTTACTAAAGACAAAAAAAAAAAAATATTAGAAAGTAAAAAGAGCTTCGTCTTATATAAATATTTTTTTATTTTTTTTGTTATTTTTTTTTATTTTTTTGGTTTTTCATAACGAGAGATTTAAAAAATATCATTATTTGAACTAACGTAATTTTTTTTTACTAAAGACAAAAAAGGGGGCTTAAAAAGCTTTTTACAGCTTTTTAACATCTTATATGAACTTTTTGTGTAATATTTTGGTCTTTTTTATTATTTTTTTGTTTTTTATAAGGAGATAAATTTAAAAAGTATTACTGCTTGAACTAATGTAAGAACAAATTAACTAAAGATGAAAAACAATCCACATAAAAAAGTCTTAAAAAAACTATCTCGAATAATAATCACCACTGCCATTAGTTTATGTGTCTTCGTTTTAAAAATCGACACAAAAAATTTAAAAATTTGAAATGAGTCAAGCTCAAGATGCATCTCTTAAAAAAGAAAAAACAATTTATCAATTTATTTAAAGAAACATAATTTTATCTTGTGACGTAAAATATTTTACTTACTTTTTATTAATTAAATAATAATAAATAAATAAAATATTTGATCAAAAAATATTTTACGTCGAAACGAACTAGTCGCAAATTCCATATCTAATCCCACCACTATAACATGCCAACAGGTATTAGACATTTCTAATTTTGGTTTGTTTCAATTTTTGTTGTTGTCTTTTATATATGTTTTTTTTTTTTCTGAATATATCCAAGTTGAGTGTAAGCAATCACGGCACCAAAAGAAGGATTCATTATTAAGGAATTGAAACTCTATGAGATAAGTCTCCTCAAATAGCATTCTAAAATCAATTAAATAGTATTTTGATGAACAATAATAAATTAAGTAAAGTAGCATTTGGATGTACGACCATTCAGTTTACATTCTATGAACAATAATAAAATAAAATAAAATAAATAAAGACGAAGACGTGTAATAAAATGGGGAGTAATTCAAAATCTCATAAAATTGTTTAGAATTTAGGGTCTTATGAATCTAAGATCTTTTCGTTAAAAAGTATAAAAAATAATAATTAAAAATAATACACATTCCTAACATTAAGATGCAGTATTCTCGCAAAGCTCATTTGAGGTTTATATATATATATATATATATATATGGTTAGTGTTAAGGGGTGTTTGGGCTCATTTATGCACACTTATACTAGTTCTCTATCCAATCCAGTCAGAAGTTGTTAATCACTTTTTATCCTCAACCCTTTGTTGTTTGGAGATTTGATCAAAACCAAACAGGGACATCACAATGAAAAATTCAAGAACTAAGCAAAAGAAAAAGTTACGTACCTAAAAAATACACTTAAAATTTTATTTCGGTGAGAAAATAATGTATAGGATATAGATTCAAATTTAGTAAACTCTTGGGTTACATTTCAAATGAATTTTGATCATTCACTTTAACTTTCAGGTAATGTTTTAGTTTTAGTGTTTTTTTTTTTTTTTGACTACCTAGCATTCATGTAAGCAAAAATAACAAAAATATCTAATTCTGAGTCCACCACCGTTTGGTAATATTTATGTTTTTTATTTTTAATTTCTTTTGTAAACCGTAAAAAAAACATATTTAATAGTTATTTTTGTCTTCAAAAAATATAAACAATTTTCAAATTTTATTAAATTCTTAAAAATATAAAAAATGTATTTTCACTTGTTTTTGTAAACAAATTTTTTTCTATCATTTTTTTCCACAATTTCTATTGGCTAACTCCGACCACCATACTCGACTACTCCCTCCGGCCATCACCTCTGGTTATTACTTTCAACCATCACATCCAAAGATCACATACAACAACCGCCTTTGATTCCCACCCTCAACCATCACTTTCTTGCCACATCATTCGACCGCCACATACGATTACGGCCTCCAACCGTTACTTTGACTACTATCGTTATCTTTTACTATTTTTACCGAATAACACCTCTACTTATTACCTTTAATCACTACATTCGACCACTACATTCATCTACAATCTTCAACACCACTTTTTAAATATTTATGTGTCAAATATTATTTATTTTTATTTGTTTTTCAAATAAACAAAAATATATTTTTATTTATTGTAAACGAAATACAAAAAATTATAGCTCTGAATACAGTACCGGACAACGTGCTAATTTTTTTCATTGTTACGGTACATACCGGTACTAGTGAAATACCGGGTACCGCTTCGAATTTGTAGTTATTGATTGACTGAGTTTAGGTCAGTATACTGTCGTGGCGGAGGTTCGAGTTCGAGCCGAGTTACAGCCGACTTGTGGCGCTTGGCGCTATACCCTTTAACGAAATAAAATTGTGCATTCACCACTACCTGCGAATTTTAGTGAGATAATAAGTGCTTGATCCAACAATTAGTATCAGTGCAAAGTCACAAGTTCGATTCCCCTGGATGGCATGCTGCTTGTGGGCAGGTACTGGGGAGGGTTTGTTAGCCTGGGTTTAGGCCAGCATCTTGTGATGGCAGAGGTCCGAGTTTAGGCTGAGTCACACTCGACTTGTAGTGCTTGACACTATACCCTTTAAAAAAATAAAATTGCACATTCACCACTACCTGCGAATTTTGGTGAGATGGTAAACACTTGATTTAACAGTTATATGAATATTATACATATAATTTTTTAGAAAATATTGTTCAATAATAAATAATTTAGTATAACATAATTATTTATTTAAAATAATATTTTAATTAATTTTTCTAAATTAAATTTTAATCTAATTATTTATAGTGATATAGCTAATTTGAAAATAATAAAATTTAATATGAAGACTTTTTAATAATAATTTAATATTGATTAATTTTAGAACTCTCCATTTATAGCATATTTAATACTTGAATTGAAGTACAAAAACAAAAAACAAAAATAAAAGTAAAAAAATAAGTAAAAATAACTCGCCAAAGTAGTCCAGCAATTTAAGGTTGTCATTGTGATCAGCCGTAAATTCGGAAGTCTTGTATTCGACTTTCGCTGAAAGCACCATGACTAAACCGATACATGTGGTTTGTGAGTAATTGCCGGGATTCAAAGATTTACGCTTTAGGGGTTGGTCCAAAGAGGCCTTGCCTTGAGGTAGTTTTTTTGTTATTAAAAAAATAAATAAAAATTATTATTTAAAAAAAAAATAATTATAGATCACTACGTATCTAGTACTATTCGGTATAGGTCGGTACAGACTAGTATTAGTTGGTACGTTCGATATAAACCATTACAAATTAATATTTTAACCGATACAAAATTAAATAACTAATGTACTAATATTATTTACAGTACAATATTGACAACTGTACCAAAAATTATAAAAATAACTAAACGCGACCTAAGCATTTATACACGTGCATAAATGCACAACTAGCTGTATCTTATCCTCGTGTGGAAGTCCAATGAAAAGCACAACCACACACCCTTCTGCTCAATAAGGGAGGACATTAGGTCCTACCTATCATAAATGTGTGGGAATTAATTAATTAGTTGGACGAATTAAATCTTGTAAGAGAAAAAAATAAGCTGCAGGATAATCACTAGATCAATCCGTACTTGAATAGAGTACTTAGCTTACTGTCACAATTTGCCAATTTTCAAGTATGGAGAATGCTAGAACGTGGTGGCACGTGAGGTTCATAGAAGATTATGAAACATCTTAAAAGAATTAAACACATGAAAAAATCTTTAAGTACCTAGAATCTTCTGGAGGGATATAAATTATTCTAGAGAACTCTAGAAATATATTGTATTTGTAAATATATAGAACAGTATAGAATATTTTAGAATATGATAGATCATTTCCTTGAGGAAGTGGAAAGTTTATAGAGTATAGTTTTGAAACTTTTTCACCCGTTATATCGTTGACATGTGCTTAGATCTTAACCATTCATTATAATGGGAGGTGCTTATATAAGTTGGTGACCTCATTTGACAAAAGAACACACAAAGAAACATTATCAAGTTGTAATCTCTCTCAAAGTAAAATTCTCTCCATTCTTTTTAAGTCTCGTGTACCCATCTCATCAAGTCTTTTGGTGTTCTTAGGCGAGAAGGCTGACTTAGTGCATATAAGGTCCAACGTGAGTGTCTAAGTGTCACTCGGTTGGTTTGAAAAATCCAAGACCGTGACATTACGCTGGAGTAGTGGGATCCTAAGTATAGGCAAAGGATCTATATCTTGAAAATTATATATTTTTCAAAAATTATGGTATATGTTTCAAAATTTTCGTGTTTTGAAAATTTTATATGATTTAATGACTTTTAATACATTAAGGCAGTAGAACATATAATTTTCGGGGCAAAAAATGCTGCTTCTAGTTAGATGATCTAGCTAATTAAGGCCTTATGAAGCTATTTTAAGCCTTTTGTCTGGAATATTTAAAAAGCATAATTTTTATGAGATTTAATTTTTTTTAATAGAAAAATAGAAAGAAAAAAGAAGTTGAATTGTTTGTGATAAGTTTTATTTTGTAGTTTTTTTGTTGTTAAAATGTTGAATACATCATTACTTTTTTAGTTATAGTGTTTAGAGTAATTGACACGGTATTTTATTTTTAAGAATTGAATTAATTTTTAAAATAAAAGTATTGTAGTCATTTTATTCAAAGAATTTAGAGTTTTTGGAATGTTTGTAAGAATTTTTCTTTTAAAAAAAAGTAAAAGAAAATGATAAAATTTTTAAATATACCAAATATTATAATTTAAAAGCTAAGGTTTTTTACGCCAGAGAGAAGATTTTTTTAGATATCCCAAAAAGGGTCTGATTAATTGTCAATTAATGATAAAAGTCATCAACGGTGATATTTGCGGTCAGCTATATAAAATTTTCTATTTCTTATAATAGTACTTGAAGATAATACTCAGAAAAGTAGTGGTGATGGAGAGGAATCGGGTTATGTCGTGTGCACCAATGCACAGCGTAGTGTGCCTGCGGGTTCAATGTTTTAGTTTTAGTTTTAGCTATATTTTTATGATTAGATTATTTTATTATATATAATTTATTGAGTTAAAAAATAAAATTAATTTAATATCAATGATCGATTAACATTAGTATCTACAAATAATTAAATAGTAATTATAATTTTTTTTTAAAATAATTAAATAAATATTATCAGTAACAAGTCATTATCATATTAACCTAATTTTTTGACATTAAGAACAAATTTTTTGACATTAAGAACAAATCTAATCATAAATATATATTTAAAAATTAAAATATCTAATTTACACAATACGTCATGCAATGCATTGGTGTACAACACAAACACTAGTTCTAGATGGAGATGGTTGGTGAGTGGGTAAATGGTAGGTGCAGATGGCAGAACTTGCATCATGCTGGTGCCTGCCTATTTGTTAAGGATTAATGAGAGTTTTCAAAAGGGTAAAAGTGAGAAATGAGGGTTTCTTTGGTATGATTGTATATTAAAAATTATGAAAAATTACAGTGATCACTCATGAGATTTAATAAAACATCAATCACCACCCCTGTGATTTCTAAAATGTCATTAATCTCCCATCTAGTTTAAGTTTTACATCAAATTAGTCAAATCATTAAATTTTTTCTCAGCTGTATCTTGTTTGGTGTATTTTTTAAATAAATTTTTATGATCAAATCCGTTCATTATGTAGAACTCGTCGAGTTTGTCTAATATGTGAAAATTCAGATTCATCCGATATCTATAACTTAGTGATTGAATAAGATCTCTTAATAAATAAATAAATAAAAATTATAATTTTTAAAAACACTGATACTCAATCACTTAGTTACACGTATCATATGAATCTGAATTTTCACATATTAGACAAGCTCGACGAGTTCTACATAATGAACGGATTTGATCATAAAAATTTATTCAAAAAACATGTCAAACAAAGCACAGCTGAGCAAAAATTTAATAGTCGGACTAATTTGATGCAAAACCTAAACCATGAGAGCTTAATGACATTTTAAAAACCACATGGGTGATGGTTGATATTTTACTAAATCTTAAGGGAGGTCACTGTAATTTACCCTAAAAATTATGATTTTAGTTTTAGTATTTAATTTATTTTTTTAAATTAATTTTTTAATTTTATGAGAATCTTAATGAGAAGTGTATGTGTTTTATTATTTATTTAATATTGTGCATGAATATTTTTTATTCTATATAATATTTAATTTGGTGTGTAGAGTTCGATTTGTACACAGAAGACCAGATTAAAAGTTCTTGTGGAATATAAGTTTTTAGTTCACAGTTTAGATAAAATTGGACACAACGTCGGTACGGCTGTAGCACAATATTTTATTAGATCTGTTTTGATTACGGGAAACGCTAATTGTCTCAACAATTGTTCCGACTCATTGTGCTAATACACTTTGTTGTATTGAATATGACCAAATTAGAGTAATTAATTTTATACTGACTTTATAACTTAATTTACACCCCATATAGTTATTATGAGTGTTTATATTATTAATTTCGAAACAATTAATTATTTGCGTATATTTAATATTCGTTGTCTTGATTCAATAAAGGGTGCGTTCTTATATGAATTTATAATCCCGTTGAGTTGGATAATGATATTAATTATATAGCAAATATTAATTATTGACGAAATTCATGTCCCGAATAATCGGGATTGATGATACCCCTTTAAGGAAGCTAGTAAGTTTTGACCGAGTTAAACTCTGCAGGTGAATTTTATAATTAGACAGTCAAATAGGTTAAGCGGAAGGTCTTAAAAAATTTATTTAAGAAATCGATTAAATATAATTGTCAGTAATTTAATTTAATCAGTGGGTATCTGTAGTGTTAACGTGAGAAGAATAAATAAATATTTAATAACAAGAGCTCGAATACTACGATTTTGAGAATAAGGCTAAGAGTGAAATTATAATTTTTTAATGGAATAAATTATAATTTATATTTTTATGAAATTGCTTCAGGGTTGAGGCATGATTTAATAAGTACTTTGAAAGCCCATGTCTTATTTACTCCACAGATCTCTACTATAACCTATTTATATACTATTAAAACCTCATGCGAGATTTTATCATTGTTCAGCCAATAATTAAGGGGCTAGTATTTTTCATATTCTCGGAAAATCCTAAACCTAATCAAGAAGTTTTTGAAGAACACAATAGATCAAAATATACACTTTGCTTGTATTTTGCATTTGGAGATACAGCAGAAGGTTTGTGTTGAAAACTTGACTAGAAGTCAAAAATCGCGGCGAATCATTGACTGAAAATTGTTCCAGCAACCGAAATCATCCAACCATATTCGAAAGGTATAATTCTAAATCTAACTTTGAAAGTATTTACGGGTTTTATTTTGATTGTTCGATATCAAAAATCTTAATCTAGAGACTGTTTTGGTGTTTGCCCGTTAGTTATTTTTTTGACTAAAATCATAGACATAATCTAAGGATTTTAGCAGTTTGCCCCAATAATTGATATCAGAGCCGTTTTTTATTATGTATGATTTAATCATGAGTTCGAGTAGATTTAGATTGTTCTAACTTAGTTTTGCAGATAATCTAATCCTAACTTTTAATAGTCATTATTTAGCATATGCTTGGACTAGTTTTTTTTGCTTAAAAGTCTCTAAAAAAATCTTACTTGTTTGGCCTTAGCTGATTTTTCTATATATTTTTACATTTATTTTTTTACAAAAAAAAGTCAAAAAATCTACAAAAAAAAGTAGTCCAAACATAGACTTATTTTGTATGTTTGATTGCATGGTTTAAATGATGATTGTTAAATTATTTTTTTAACCATGAGAGTTGATCGTGGTAAAATGATTATGAACTATTGGAGAAATAAGATCAATGTAAAACTAATTATTTTTTAACTTTAAATTCTTGTATTTATTTTGATTTTATGTAATTTGTGCGCGGTACAAACTGGTTGGGTCTTGTTCGGCACAATCAGGACTAGGTAAACTGGCCCAATAATGATGACCCCGAACAGAATACGGGCCGGACTCCTTGTCACTGAACTTACTGGATGCTCCTCGCTACGCCGCCGAACTACTACAACCACCAAGAACACCGTCAGTGCCTACCGGTCGGGTGTGACCAGGAGTCACTCCAACGCTCAAGTTAGATATCTCTCAGAGAGATTTCTAGGCAAGAGCCTGGGCTAAGAATTGCGTACTTATGGTGGTGAAAGTGCCTTTCTTTATATAGGGGTTGAAACCCCATGAAGCCGAATCCTCCTAAGATTCTGCCTCTTCATTCTTTAGAGATTTGCTTCCTATCCTCTGGATTTGATCCTGATTTGTTTCTATTACTTTCATCCGATCAAATCGTAGTAGGGATGGTATCTTATTGAGATATTCTTCCCTATTAGGGGGCCGGCACGGGCTTCCCCTGGTCCGGGCTGCCCCTTTCTGGGGTGGATCGAACTTGTGTAGCCTGAACGACAGTTGGCCTGGACTTCTTCGAGTACTAGAGAGGCCTCTTTCGGGCAGGCCTCCTTATTGGGACTTTGGCCCCATTCGTTTGAGCTGGGCCTTAAGCCCATAGCTTTTATCCTCCCTCAACTGCCCTAGCTTTGGTTCTTGCTCGGCTAGTCTGCTTGGTGAAAGAGCTAGAGATTTGATATTTTGTTCGGTTGGCAGTCCTACCATGCGTGTGTGCTTAGTCGTGTTGTTCGGATATGTGCTGGGTGTTGGGGTCTCGGAGCGTGCTCCATTGCTCGGTAATTATAACTTGGTCCCTCAATGGGTAGCTTGGGGGTTCAGAACCCTTGGTATTCCACTCCGAGTGACAGCTTTGCCTCAAGTCCCGTTCGCTTACGTGGCATGCTCTGATTGGGTCTTTAAAGGGGCACGCGTCGTTCAAAGAGCAACGTCTGTAATCATTGCAGATGGCCCATTAAATGCGCCCGTTGTTTCAAAATGTGACAGGTATAAAAACCCGTTTGGCTCCCATCTTCTTCTTTTTACCATTTTCGAACCTCTTCGATAGCTTCCCTCTGCACGACTTCCGATGATAGCGAGCCTAGATTCCAGCGAGAGGTCGTAAGTCTCGGAATCAAGTTTGGAGCTCCTATAATCCTTCTGAGGTAAAACTCCACCTTTTGTTGCCATTTTCTCACCTTGAGGAGGGTTTGCTCTCTTTTCTCAGAAGCTTCTTCCCCTACCTTTCTCTCTTTTTTATTTCTTCCCAATGGGCAAACTCTAAAAATTGGTGTCGACGCCGGCGGTCATGCGTGAATTCTGGTGTCGATACAACGTCCCAGATGACGTTGGGATTACACTAGCGAAGTCGGATGACTCTCGCGAGGGGGATTGGGAAAAGCTTCCCCTTCCACTGGTAGCTATAGTGGAGGGGGAGTTCGATTTCCTATTCATCCCCTGCTCCGAAGAGTTCTTCAGCACTACCGAGTAAGCCCAATGCAGGTTTAGTCAAATGTTTTTAGAGTGGTCATGGGTGTGGTAGAACTAAACCGTATCCTGGGTACCGAATTGGGTATCGGGGATATTGTTTACTGCTATGACATGGTGAAACACTCCACTGGGTCATACTATCTCAAGGTAAAGAAGGCGGCCAAAAAACTTGTCATCGAGTTATCGGACTCCAATAAGGACGTCGACGATGACTTTCTTTATATCACAGGGAACTTTGAGTTCGGTCCCTAAGAAGAGCAGGACATCTTCACCAGTCTAAGAAAGGACGGATTGGAACTTGGTAGGTCCCCCCACCATCTGTTTGTTGTTATTCTTTATTCAGTGCTTTATCTATGTGTATTTCTAATTTCTGCTGGTGTTCTTTGTTTGGTACAGGTGAAATCGCGAACAACCCAGCTCGTGGGCCTCTCCCCAGCGTTCATCACGAAGATTTAAAGAAAGTTTGGGAGTACAAGGGCCTCCCTGAACAGAGAGATCTTGGGAGGGCTGCTCACATCCTGCTGAAGTACATCATGTAGACACTCCAATTTGACCCCACCCAATCTTAGGTGGATCTGATGATAAAAATAGGCGGAACAAGTGCTTCGGTTCGATCCTCAAAAAGTGATCCAAGCTCGAAATTTGAACCTTAACCATCAAAAACCATCAAAATCAATAACGTGTTCTCCAAGCAATTCCTAAACATGACGACCGCCAACTCCATTGTGGCGATCGCTAATAGAACCTTGTGGAACCTTTTCTAACATGTCGACCGCCAACTTCAACATGGCAACCGCTAACTTGCATTGTGGCGGCCGTCAACTCCAAATAGCCTGACGTGTTTTAAAACGTGACAGCATCTCATTGGTTGAAGAACTCTATAAATATCATACATCTGGTACGTTTTGAAGGACGAAAAATAAAAGAGAGGTTTAGTGAGAGAAATTCTGCCAAAACGCCAAGTAATTTCGGGGCTCGACGCCAAAGTCCTACCGAAATACCGTAAGCTTAGTCTCCGAAGTCCTACAACCCTAGTTGGGATCACTGCCCGAGGATTGGAGTATTGGAGCACATTTCCCCAATTTGAGGATTCCGCAATAATCCAGGTATTCTGCTTGGATCCCCGATCCTTCTAGTTTCATCTTCTCCCTTTTAGAGCGATCTGATTAATATTCATTTATTTCTTTCAACTACATTCTTGCATTATTTATTAATTGATATGTTTATAATTAAATTTAAGTTTTAGCTTACTTATTTATTTATTTGCTTATTTATATTAAAATTTAACTAAAATAATTAAATAGTACTAATATTTCTTGCGATTGTAATTTATAATGTTGTTAATCGTTATAATCTAAGCACTTACATAAAAATGGTTGTAATAGTCAATATTACACCCATTTAACTTAAATACTCCATTTTATTTCTTTTCTTTCTTTTTACGTTAATTTAATATTCAAGTTTTTATTTTTCATTCTTTTTTTTAATAATAGTATAGTTTATTATTAGTTTTAATCTCTCTATAAAATTTCATTTAACATTTCTTTAGTATTCATTTTTCTTACAAAATTTTATTTTCTTTTCCTTATTTTCTATAATTACATTTTCTTTTCATAGCACTTACTTTATTTTTATTTTTTATTTTGAGACTCAAAAATTACGAAGAGACTTTCAAGCTATTTCCCCATTTCAATAAGATTAAAACTCTTTTATTCATTTCATTTCATTTCTTTTGCTTTTATTCTCTTTTAAAATATAAAATCTGAACAGTTAAATTTTTTTATTAATAACATTTTCTAATCTTTTTATATTTCTTTCTTTTTTCAAATCCCTTTTTCTTTTCTTTTGGAATCTTAAATTCTATTTTATTACAAAATCTTTATTTCTTTCGTTGTTAGTAGACTTTCTTTTAATGTAGTATTTTTCTCTTTTATGCATTTTTTATTTCTTATTTCTTTATTGATTCATCATGTTAGTGTTAACATAGTTAATTTTGATAATATGCAAGTTTTAGTTTCTTTATTTGGAAGCATGTTTAGGATAATTTTATTTTTCTTTTGTAACAAATTCATGTTTAAGTAGTTTTGCCAATTTTTAGCGTACTTTTTTTTAACCAAATCATGCTAACTTAGGTTATTTGAACAATATTGCATGTGGGTATGTGTTCCATGTATCATTTAGTTAGAAATTACATACCATAGGACTTAGAATTTTACCATTTTATTTGTTTTGATTTGGAGTACCATGTACATATATTATATATTTTTCATAGTTGATTTTGGATGTTCTCTCTTTGTCTCTATTTTTTTTATCTGCATGCATTTGAGAAATCATATTAAAGAACTAATGATGATTAGTAGAGGCCAAGCTTACGGTTGGCCGAACGGGGTGCCTAACACCTTTTCCGATTCGTATCTTAACCCCCGAAACCTCTTTCTCTGGTTAACGTTTTAAAAATCAGTAGTCAATTTTGTTTTTCTTAGTTTTTCTCAAAACTTAAGTGGAAACTCTATTTTCAATAAAAAAAAATTTCAAATTTTGATTTTCAAGGTGTTAAAAGATTGTTTTAGGCATTATTTGAATTCCTTACTTTTGAACATTTTTCAAAATGATCGCTAAATTCCAAAGCCACAGTATTTTCTTTTAACTCCGCTAGGAACTGATTTATAAAATCAAATAAGAGAGTTAGACTCGAAAACATCATTGGTTCTTAATAAGAATTTTTTATTTTTATTTTCGCATGCATATGCATTGTTCTTCCAAATCCCCTGCCTGGTCGACCTGATACCCTGAACGTTAATCCGTTTCGGAGATTGTTGGGGAGACGGGCAACCCTTGCTGACTGTACGCTATCATAGGTGCAGTAAAAGAGTTTGGGCGTACTATTTAACCATGTTCTGCATGGGAGGTATATACCTGACTCTATTCAGAAGGTATAATTTTTAATTTACCAAAATTGGCCTTTTGCATATAGTGAACTGAGAACTCTCCATTAGGTGATGCTAACCCTAGTAGGATTATGTGTTTTCTTTGTTGTATGTTTTGATTGCTATTGTTAGGCTTGGTTGTTCGGCTTGGGCTAGCCCCCTTTTTTTTTGGGTTTTTCGCCCGGGTTTTCTGTTATTCGCTTTTGATTAGGTTAGCTTGTCCTTCGGGTTCTTACATGGGCTTCGTTTTTCACCATGTTTGGTTTCCATGCCATAATTTTCTTCTCGGGGTCGTTTCTCTCTCTTTCAAGTTCTTTCTGGATTGTTAGTTCTATACCCCCGCCTTTGTTTGGGCTCTTTTTTTGTAGGCCCTTGTTATACCCACGTGAGCTAGTTTCTTACCGTTATGCTGCCCGTTTTTGTTTAGAATTCTAGATCGAATTGGTCTCTTGAGGGTTAGAACTATTTTTCTTCACCGGAGTGCTGTCCGTTTAGATAAATCTTCCCTCTATAAGTTGATTAATCTTCTCCTTAGCTGTCATCCCGGGTCATCCTGTTGTTATGCTGCCAGCATAAGCCCGACATGCGCATTGTTTATCTGTCCATGATTTTCTATTTTGGGTACCCAAGATATATGTTGTTTGTTGTCAGAATATTCACCTGAGAAGAGTCTGATATTAGTCACTCTGCTTTTGGGATCCAGGTTTCTTTGTAAGAATACCATTTGGCCGAAAAAAGTATAATCAATACGTGTCTGAGAAAGATCAGTGACATGAAGACTTTGTAGGGTACCTGAACAGCCGACTTAGTCAGCTAAAATGGCAGAAAATGAGATGAATTTGGCAGCCCCAATGACCATTAATGATATACAGAGAGCCGTAGAGTAATAGACCCAGGCTCAAGTGCAATGTCAGGCACAGATTCGAGCAATTCAGGCTCGTATCCCTGTTGCGAATGAACAGTTAGATGAGATGAATGAGAATGGAGAAGACTTTTGGGATGACAACTAAGTCCCCGATGGACCGCAAGTTGTCCCACCACCACCACGGAACCCTCGTCAGGTGATAGTTGAGGAGAAAAATATTGCGCGGTCTAAAGAATCTGCACTGATTGAGAAGATCGACATGATGGAAAAGATTCTCAGAAAAGCTAAGGGAGTTGAGGAATATATGCTCGATGTAGGGGGACTCTGCCTGTTCTCAGATGCGAAATTGTCCAAAAAGTTTAAAATACCGGACATGGAAAAATTTGATAGAACCGGAGATCCCATAATTCATCTCCGAATGTACGTTGGTACGTTGTCGCCAATGGGGATTGATGACCAATTGAAGGCTAAGATTTTTCACCGATCTCTTTCTGGGGCAGACTAAAAATCTTTCTCTTGATGTAGCCAAAACCAGAACTTGGGAAGACATCGCAACGGTTTTTATCAGCCAGTGTAGTTACAACGTCCAACTGGATGTAACTACTCAAGAGCTCGAAACAGCCCGACAGGAGAACAGGAAATCTTTTGTTGGCTGATAAGGATTGTGTTAAAATCTGATGGGGCCGAGTGAATTAATTTCTGGGCCGCTCGAGAATAGCAATTGAATTTTATTGAAGAGGACATCTGAGAGGAACTCGATAATACATGAGCTATTGAAGATGACGAGGAAAGAAGGAAAATGGCAGCCATTAGTGACTTAAATGACTTGTGGGCGTTTGAAAGTCCTCTTCACGAAGTAAATACAGACTGATAATGTGATGCCAGGGTTATGGGATCCCGAAGGCGGCGTGGAACACCTAACTAGAAGTGGACGACACTTTAAGCCAACTCAGCTAGAGAAAGGACAGCTAAGTGGAAAAGAAAAAGAGACAGAGCAAGAGGAGGAAGATGATGTTGTATTGAGATAGTTGAAAAAGACTTAAGCCAACATCAGCATTTGGGGGCTGCTGATGGCCTCGCACAAACACAGGCAAGCTGTGCTGAAAGTTTTGAATAAAGCCAACGTTTCGATAGAGGCCACCCCGGAGCAACTGGTTGGACTGATTCTGCCGACGGTTGAATCAAAAGTTATTTTTTCTCTGATGAGAATTTGCCCACTGAGGGAAAAAGTCACAACAAGCTGCTTAATATCACCGTCAAGTTCCTAGAAAAATAGGTCCCGATTACCCTTATCGATAATGGGCGTGGCGTTGGGATTTAGGGGTTATTTTCAAAAACGTTTAAAAAATAAGGGATTCAAAAGATGTTTTAAAAAAAATATATTTTAACACCTTGAAAACCAAAATTTGAAAATTTCTTTTATTGAAAATAAAAAATGGCTACTGATCTTGAAAGCGTTAACCAGAGAAAAGGGTTCGGGGGTTAAGGTACGAATCGGGGAAGGTGTTAGGCACCCCATTCGCCCAACCAAAAGGTTGGCCTCTTCTAATCATCATTGGTTCTTTATAAAATTTCTCAAATGCATGCAAATAAAGAAAGTAGAGACAAAGAGAGAACATCCAAAATTAAATATGAAAAATTTATAACATATTTACATAGCACTCCAAATTAGAACAAATAAAGGGATAAAATCCTAAGTCATAAGGCATGCAATTTCTAACTAAATGATACATGGAGCACTCCCTAATGCAATTTTACAAAAATAAATTAACTACCATGATTTTCATAAAAGAACAAAACAAACATACTAAAATTATCTAAATATGAATTATTGTAAAAGATAAATTAAACTATCCTAAACTTGCTTTCAAATAAAAAAATTAAAATATGCACTAACATTAACATGGTGAATTAGTACAGAAATAAAAAATACAAAATGAAAGATGTATAAAAAAAAAGAATCCTAAAAGAAAGTTACAAAAAAAAACTTATGCTAAGTTGAAAAATGTTAAAAAATGCTTATTAATAAAAGAACAATCTAACTATCCACTTTTACATTCTTTTAAAAGAGATAGAAGAAAATAAAAAGAAAAGAAAGAGAAGAAAATTACTCTTAGGAAAGAAATCTAGTTTAAATGATTTTTTTGTGATTTTTGAGTTTAACAAAATAAAATAATAAAAATAAAGTACATGTTATAAAAGAAAAAGAAAATAAAACTTTAAAAAAATAAATAAATACTAACATTAAAAGAAATACTAACAAAGAACAATTAAACTAATCATTAGAAGAGAAGAAAAAAAATGGAATATTATAAGAAATTTTAAAGCTAATTAACAAATTGTTATAGACGAGAACTACACTATCTTTAAAAGAAAATAAAATAAAATAAAGAAAAAATAAAAGTTAGAAAAGGAACATTTAACAAAAAGAAAATAATATAAAATATTAATATTAATGTTACAAGAAGAGAAATGAAAATGAAATAAAGTACTAATAAAAAGAAATTAAGCTAACTAAAATGAATGAAAGATAATAAATGCTAGAACATTAAAATGTTACATTGAACTAACTATTACAAGAAGATAAATGTTAGAAATATTGAAAGAAAAGAAAAGAGAAATAAATACTAAAAGAAATTGAACTAACATTAGAAGAAAATAAAAGAAAATAAAAAAAAAACAAAGAAAATAAAGATTAACCAAGCAATTATTAAAAAATGTGAATATAATATTAACAATTATATTTACATGAATGTTAGTGCATTGATAATAACAATTGACAACATTATAAGTTGTAATTGTCAAAATATATTAGCACTTATTTAATGAATTAATTAAAGAAAAAAATAATGTACTTAGTGTGAAAGTGCAAACTAAGCAATTAAAAAAAAAGATTAAACTAGACGAAGGAAAGTAAGTTAGAAGTAAGGTTAACTATTCAAATGAAATAAATACACAAATTAAAATGAATTTAACCCGATCACTCCAAAAGAGAGAAAATGGAGTTAGAATGATTGGGGATCCATACAAGGTACCTAGATTGTTGGAGAATCCTCAAGTTGGAAATGTGCCTCAGTGGTCCAATCCTCGGGTGATGATCCAATAAAGGCTTCAATATAGGCGTTGAAAGTTCAGATATCGGTATTTCAGCAAGGTTTCGGCGTCGAAACTCAGAATTGCTCGACAACTCGGTAGAGCTTCTCTCACTAAACCTCCCACTAATTTTCTATCTTTGAAAACGTACCAGATGTACAGTATTTATAGAATTTTTCCACCAATGAGATGCTGACACGTTCTGGGATACGTTAGGATTTTTGGAGTTGGCGGCCATCGAGTATGAACATGGCGGTCGCCACATCAAAAGAAGCTTCCAGAAGGTTCTACTGGCGGTCACCATAATGCAAGTTGGCGGTCGTCATGTTGAAGGTGGAGGCCGCCATGTTGAAGGTGAAGGCCGCTATGTTGGAGTTGGAGGCCGCCATGTTGGAGTTGGAGGCGGCCGCTATGTTAAAGGTGGAGGCCACCATGTTGGAATTACTTGCATAATAAGTTATTGGTGGTTCAACATAATTTCATTAGTTTTGACGATTTTGACAATTGAGTTCAAATACCGAGCTTGGATCACTTCTCGATGATCGAACTGAAGCACTATTCTAGCTGTTTTCATCATCGAATTCACCTAAGATTAGGCCGGGTCAAATTGGGGTGTCTACAACGAGTCAGCCTTGAACGTTTGCCCATTGAGGACGGCCGTGTGCTTAAGGATGAGGCCAGACCAGTTCACTCCCTGCAATCAAGGGGTACGAGCCTATGACAACACAATAAGGGACATACTAGGACTGGTGTCGTTCGCCATTTCAACAGGACCTCTGGAGACATCGGTTGAGTTTCGTGTGTTAGATGTGCCGGCCTCCTTCAACCTGCTGCTGGGCAAGCCATGGCTGCATGACTTAAATTTCCATGCAGTACCATCTACCATTCACCAAAAACTAAATTTGATAAAGAACGGGGCAGTCCTGACCATTCATGGAGAGGACAGTATTCACTCTCTGAAATGAGGAGAGGGCACAACTCTACTAGAAGTTCAGCATAATGAAGATGATGTGTTGCTCAGTGGTTTTCAGTTCGATGAAACATAGGCTGTTCAGACGCTGATGAATAAAGAAGAAAGGTATGTCAACCTACGAGCTTTAATGATGATGAGAAAAATGTCCTTCTTCTCGGGCATGGGATTGGAACGTAAACTGCAGGGAATCCCCGAACCCATTCAGGTATTGCCAACTTCGCACCGTTTTGGTCTTGGGTATGAGCCAACGGAAGATGATTTGGAAGGGCCTAGAAGGGGACGAAAGGCCAATTATTCTGGGATGCTCAATGGATACTTCGTCAAGGAAGGGAAAGATTTCCCATTTTGCGGCATTCCGGAGCCGTGGATCGATGAGGAGACCAATCAAAAGTTACCGGGGTTGGAGATCTTTTTTAGCCATCAGCTGTCTGATACGAAAGATGAAGAAACAATGGAAAGAGAGAAGGAAGAAAAGAAAGTCCGGGAAGAAGACTGGGTCGACAAACTCGATGGTACTAACATAGGAATGCTGTTTAATGAAAAGATGGCTCATCGGCAGATAACTGATCAGGATTGCTTCATGATGGGTTTCAGCGCACCAGCAGACTGTACTAAGCTCATCGTCGATGCGGCTATGAAGAGGTGAAGAATTGGACCATCGAGTTTTGTAACAAGCAAGTCATCTATTCTGAGTCTGAGTTTGAGTCGGAGTCTGTAGTCGAGGACACATCTGTTGGTGCTTCTCTCCATGCTTTTGCCATCGAGTTTGTAATCCCCTCTGTTTTTAATGAAATGAACAAGATTTTTGGTTACTCTCCTTTGTTTGATTTATTTCATACACTTTTTGACGATTTTGAATTCAACGGGGATATTTTCGAAGAAATAAAACTTTTAATAAAAAGAGAAGAAGAAATGCGCGCCCAACCAATAATTGAAAAAATTTTGTCAATAAATCTGGATAATGAAATTAACCTGCAAAATGTTCAAATTAGTTCTTCTCTATCCTCAGTTGAACAAGAACAACTAATAATTTTATTAAAAAAATTCAAAGATATATTTGCATGGTCTTACGAAGATATGCCCGGAATTGATCATGACATTATCCAGCACCATATGCCCTTATACCCTGATGCTAAACCGGTTAAACAAAAGTCAAGGCGAATTCGACCAGAGTGGGCTCTGAAGATCAAAGAAGAAGTCGTCAAGCAAATCAGCGCTGGATTCTTAATGGTAACTGAATATTCAAAATGAGTAGCTAACATCATACCAGTTTTGAAGAAGGACGGTCGTATCAAAGTCTGCGTGAATTTTTGGGATCTTAACAAGGCCAGCCCAAAGGACAATTTTCTGCTGCCACACATCGACGTCTTAGTTGACAGTACAGCGGGGCATGCCTTGCTGTCATTAATGGATGGATTTTTCGGATACAACCAAATTTTAATGGATCCTGAGAACAGAGAAAAGACGACGTTCACCACACCCTGGGGGACCTACTATCATCGTGTGATGCTATTCGGTCTAAAGAATGCAGGGGTAACCTATCAAAGGGCTGCCACTACTCTACTACATGACATGATACAAAAGGAGGTCGAGGTGTACGTGGATGATATGATAGTCAAATCCAAGGATTAGGATGGCCACATCACAGCGCTGCAAAAATTCTTTGAAAGAATTCAAAAGTACAAGATGCGACTCAACCCACAGAAATGTGCATTCGGAGTCACTGTTGAAAAGATGCTTAGATTTATGATCACTCAACTGGGCATTGAAGTCGGTCCTTCAAATATTAAAGCGATTTTGGAAATGCCTCCTTCGAGGACCAAGCGAGAAGTCAAGGGTTTTCTGGGTAAGATACAGTTTATTAGCTGATTCATTGCAAAGCTGACAACTATCTGCGAGCCGCTCTTCCGTCTGTTGAAAAAAGGGATCAAATTCAAATGGGATCCGAAATGCCAAGATGCCATTGATGCCGTACGATAGTACTTACAAAACCCTCATGTTCTAGCTCCTCCCGCACCTGACAGACCACTAATCCTCTCTTTGTCAGTAACTGATTCAGCTATGGGATGCATACTTGCACGAGAAGGTGAAACCGGAGTAGAAAAGGATATCTACTACTTAAGCAAGAAGATGACGGGATCAAAAGTACGATACACGCCGCTGGAAAGGACATGCTGGGCTTTGGTTTGGGCTTCCCGAAAACTAAGGCACTACATGTTATCTTGCATAATGAACATCATCTCTCGAATGAACCCGTTAAAGTATCTATTCGAAAAGCCGGCGCTAACAGGAAGGCTAGCCCGATGGTTGTTGTTATTATCAGAATTTGATCTTCAATATGTCACCTAGAAGTCAGTCAAGGGCAGAGCAATGGCAGAATTTTTGGCCGACCAACCAGTTGAAGGAGGCGAAGACACAGAATTCCAGTTTCCCGACGAACAGCTAATGAATGTTGGGAATGACAAATAGACTCTATATTTTGATGGCGCATCCAATCAATATGGCTATGCAATAGGAGTCCTTCTTGTCACTCCTGATGAATCATATGTTTCGTTGTCCTTAAAACTTAATTTTGAAGTCACCAACAATCAGGCTGAGTATGAAGCATGTTTAGCGGGATTGGAGGCAGCCTTAGAACTAGGGGCAAGGAAACTGGAAGTCATTGGAGACTCAGCACTGCTAGTCTCGCAAGCAAGAGGAGAATGGAATGTCAGGGATTTAATCTTAGTTCTCTACCATCAAGAGCTGGAGAAGCTAATACCGTGCTTTGAATCAGTAATCTTTACCCATGTGCCGAGACTGCAGAACAAGTTCACCGATGCACTAGCCACCCTAGCATCCATGATTGACATACCACCCGGAGTGCGGATGAGACCTCTAATAATAGAGCAGAAAAGAAAGCCGGCATACGAGATGACAACTGCTATTGGAGAAAGCACTTAATGCCTCCCATGGTATTTTGACATTCAGAACTTCATAGAAAAAGGAGAATATCCCAAATTTGCCAGCAAAAAAGACAAAAGGGCAATACAACGACTATCTGCGCAGTTTGCCATTTGTGGTGGTAGATTAGACAAACGAAGACATTCTGGGGTCAACAAGCTGTGCGTAAACATTGAAGAGGGCCAAGAGCTGATGAAAGAGATACACGCCAGAGTCTGTGGGCCGCACATGAGTGGTAATATCTTAGCCAAGAAGATCCTACGACAAGGATACTTTTGGATGACAATAGAGACAGATTGTATACAGTTTGTACGGAGGTGCCATAAGTGCCAGATTCACGCAAAGCTTATGCACGTTCCCCCGTCTCAACTGTACAATCTGACGTCACCATGGCCATTTTCAGTATGGGGCATCAATGTGATTGGCAAAGTAACACCGTAGGCATCCAATGGACATGAGTTTATCTTAGTGGCCATTGATTATTTTACTAAATGGGTGGAAGCAGCTTCTTACTCGATATTGAAGGCCTCCCATGTCGCTAAGTTTATCAAGCAAAACATCATTTGCCGATACGGGGTACCACATGAAATTATCTCGGATAATGGCTCACATTTTCAAGGAGAGATTCTGAATCTTTTTAAGGAATACCGGATAATGGCTCATAAGTCCTCGCCATATCGACCACAGACCAATGGAGCAGTCGAAGCAGTAAACAAGAATATTAAGAAGATTCTGCAAAAGATGATTAACTCACATAAAGATTGGTCGGAACATCAACCATTCGCATTTTGGGGATCAGAACTTCAACCAGAACTACACCATACTATCAAGTGTATGGGATGGAAGCCGTACTTCCCATCGAGGTGGAAATCCCTTCATTGAGAGTATTGGCCCAGGCCAATATCTCAAAAGCAGAATGGCAGAGGAACCGGATAGAAGAGTTACTTTTGTTTGTTGAAAGAAGACTGCAAGCCCTATTTCATGTACAAGGTTACCAAATGAGGATAGCTCGGGCATTTAATAAGAGGGTCAAGACTCGACACCTCAGAGAAGGAGATTTGGTTCTCAAAGAAATCAAAGCTCCCATCTTCGACCCAAGAGGCAAGTTCAAGCCAAACTGGTCCGGACCGTTTCTGATCAAAACCATCATGACCGGTGGTACAGTCATTATTATGGACTTGGATGGCAATGTGTTCTCCACTCCAATTAATCTCGATCAGCTGAAAAAATACTATCCCTGGGGTAAAAATAAGATAAAAATAAAAGCTCGCTGAGTCAAAAACTGAAAAGGCAACTCAGGTAAAAGTTAGAGCAGCCCGCAAGGCCAAAAACACGAAAGGGCGACCTTGGTAGAAATTAGGGCACATAAAAGGAGAGTGCCAACACCCGAGCGAAAACCAAACCCGAACTACGTTATGGCCTGATTCCATCTTTTTGGGATACGAATGCAGCTTCTTTCAAAGAAGTCCGACCACTTTCTTTGTCTTTAACCATATTTGAATCTGAATAAGACCAATGCAAATTAATTTTTAAAATTTAATAATAAAGTCATTAAAACTTTAGATAAATTTAAACCATCTTAAACGTAAAGTGGGAATTTGTCATTACTTCGATCAGAATTATAAAGTTTTAAAGAAAGGCACACAAGTCCCAAACTCTACAAACAAAATAAGAAAAAACTATGAAATTTTTTAAACAAAACAAGAGGTCTCAAGTTCTCCTTCTTTTTGCTGCTTGCGGTCCTTCTTCTTTATCTTATTTCTCCCGATCCTGTATCAGCCATGTCTTGTATTCTGCAGAAAGATCAGAGCACTGCAACTCATGCATCTCCATCATTGAATGGATTGCTGGGGAAGATGATCTGATTGTGACCAAACTACCGCATGAACTGATGGAGGTAATAGAAGGTAGTCCGACACAGGCCGACCAGCAGAACACCAGAGTAATCCATAGTGGTCAGAGTCATAGTAGGAATACGCCACCAGGGGCACTGCCAGGTAATGTCTGGACCTGTCAGAGAAGAAAGATATTGTTGCCAAGATACCTCAGTATCGCATATCTGATAACGCAGGCGGTAAAGGAAAGAAGCGACATTGTGCCTGTTAGTGGGAGGCATTTGCACAAGGTTTACCTTCTCCATCAGCCAGATCAGTAGCAAGGGTTAGAACAGTAAGAGAAAAGCTTTGTAGTATGTCAGAAAACTTGATATAGAGGAAGATGTTAAGCTCACTTGGAGAAGTAAAGGGCTGCCAGCAAAGGTGGTGGTCTCGCCACGATGAAGAGTGTCCAAACCCAGCATTGTCTCGGCCAGAACTAGGGGCACAAAGTCTTTTCCCATCCACATTTGGCCAGCAATGTCAACCAGGGCACAACTAACTCGCCCGTCAGAAGGGACAAGGAAATACTGGGCGAGGAGGCAGAAACAAAGTGCGTAACGATGACTCAGCTGAAAGTCAATATCGCTGAGGTCACCAGTAGGATGAAACCTCTCAATAAACCACGAGATTTCAAGACAGTCGCCCCAAGTTAAAAGAGAAGCATCCATCCTGGATAGGCCACAAAATTGCATCACTTGCTGCCGAACCGAGAGAAAAGGGGTAGGAACGACAACAGAACTCCGTGGAGACAAGTCCAAAATGGCAGAAAACTCCTCCACAGTGGGGCAGAGTTCTTCAAGGCCAAACCGAGAGACGTGGGACTGTGGATCCCATAGTTGAACGACAGCCTTCAACAATGGTTCGTCGATCTGCACGGCCATGAGATGAAATAAAGAGTTGATCCCAACAGAAATAAAGTTCAGACGCTCGATGTGGGAAAATGCCACCACCCATGAAGAGAGTGGGGTAGCCATTTGAGTGTAAGCAACAGAAAAGGGAGCCTCCTGGGCTGAGTTTATAAGGCAAAAAAGGCGGGAAACCAAAAATTTGGCGAAAGTCACATCCATTGTGGCGGCCACCACCTTGTACCTGGAAACCGCCAACTTGAAAAAGCATAATACAGTGACATTATCGCTTTAACTAAGCGGCCGCCATGTTAGAGATGGTGACCGCCATGTTTGAGGTGGCGACTGCCATGATAAAAGGAATCTATAGAAGCGGCCGCCAAGTTGAAATATGAAGGGAATATTCGATTGGTAGTTTTTGTAGCTTGTGTAAAGTATCGACATTCGTATTATACATACAAGACAGTTTGAGCAGTAAACAAGAAAGAATCACGTAGTAGATGAACATAAAATGGTAAAATGACACAAAAGCCCAAAAATGCAATACAGTGTATTAGAATATAAACTGGGGCATCTTGGCCCAATAAATAGAAGATTGGGGCACGTAGACCCATGGATCAAGTAAATGCACAAAAGTGTGTCAAGCCGGGGCACGCAGGCCCATCAAAAGTAAGGTGTTAGAAAATAAATAAAACTGGGAGGGAAAGCTCTCTCTCTTTCTCTCATGTATGTCTCGGGCGGACTCGACGAGAGAGGCCAGCCTCCTCCGAACTGTCGTCCTCAAAGAGCCGGTCAAAGTCATCACCATCGTCGCCGTCAGAATAGGAAATAACTCTGGACGGCTCCAAGAAGATGAGACCGACGCCTTGGAACGGGCCCGAGAAGACACCCAGGAACCACGACCTCTAACCGAGGCTGGGGCAGGAGGCCCAACTGGAGCCTGTGGAGGCACTACACCGACGACCGGAGCTGGAGGCTGTTAAAAGAAAAGCAAGACTCAGAGCAAGAATAAAGGCAGGAAAATGCAAAAAAACTGAAAAGAATACGTGAGCTACTTACAACGGCTACTGGCGTGAAAGCAATGCCGGCCAGCCACTCGTATCGAGGCATCCATCTGTCGGACCATCACTCTCAGGCCGGTGACCATCAGCATCGTTCGGTCCACCCATGCCTGATTAAACTACGAAAGGAAAGAGAAGAAGTTATCCAGACAAATGAAGCAGAAAATGAAAGAAAGGAGTAAGTATGAGGAAATACCAGGCCAATCTCTGCTCTGAACTCAGAAACTGGCGGGATTGGAACAGGAAGGGAGAGAGGGAAGCCATAGACCACAGTCTGGATCTCCCAAGGGATCTCCGGACCTATCACCCCTCCAGCTCTAGCTTCAGGGGTAGCAGCTTTAGTAGCTCCAGCATCAGCAACCTTCGGTGCCTATCCTCGCCTTTTGCCGCCAGGGCCGTCCGGGCCAGAACCTAGGGGGCCCATCAGGTGTGTCCGTGCTTAGGCTATGTAATCCCCCTCAGCCACCAATAGCTCTAACATAGGAGTCCCCACCGTCTCCAGCAGCAAGTCGACCCGGCCCATATGATCAATCTAACGCATGCAGGGTGGAGGAACCACCGGTATCCTAAAGTAATCAGGGCCGAGCGATTGACGGATCACTCGCTCGCCAAGATAATACTCCTTACCAAATGGGCCCTCCAGCAGGATTCGCCTAGAAGCGATATCTCTGTTGCGCATCAGATCTGCGCCGGCCCGATCCTCAGCTGCTTGCCAGACATCCCAGTGAACCTGTAGTAATTCAAAGAATATTGTAAACAGAAAATAGTAAGCAGTGAATACAATACAGTATGATAGCCAGTGTACAGAATACAGTGATCAGTGTGCAGAATAAAAGTGTACAGTACATAGAACAACACAGAAAATAGATACCTGCTCGGGGGTCAGCCGGTCCAATGAGACTCGAAAACGGTCTATGTCCTTCCCTCCAGCCTTCTTCCCCTTTAGCCCACGGGACCACCGGGCTGCTCAGGAAATAACCAGAGGGTCTGCTGCGGAGTTTGTCGGGATATGAAGCCCAAGGAACTCGTAAGTCCATAGCTGCAATGAAGAATGGGTCAATTAGTAAATAATGGATAACAGAAGAATGGAAATGAATAAAAGAATACATAAACTAAATCATACCTCCCAAATCCTCCAGTATCCCCCAATGCTAAGCTCTTGAGGGAACCGGATCAGCGTTCTCATAAATCCGTAGAGGGTGGCCAAAGCGGCTCCTCCCCAGTCGAATGAGGCAACCCAGTCCAAATGAGCAAAGGCGCCAAGGTAATGCAGATGAATGGTATTCTCCTTGTTCGAAAACAAAGAGGTACCAAACAAATACTTCAAAAAGCCCCGGGCGACCCACTCGAAGTGACGGGGCTCAAAGCAGTGGAAGTGGCAGAAGCCCTCGAAGAACCAGGTGTACTAAACCCGATCTCTGTCCATCTCAGTAGGAAAGGCTCTGAGAAAATACAGCAGCGCATCAGCGGAGCGGTCGACAGTCGGATCAAACGGAATGGGCGCTCCTCCAACCCGTATACCGAGAATCAGCGCGAAGTAGAGAGGCGTCAGGGTAACCTCAAAGGTGGTAAAGTGAAAGGTATTTGTGGTATCCCACCACCGCTCAGCCAAAGCCGTCAGCAAAACCCAGTCATTGCTTGTCCTACCCAGCAAGGGTATGAATCAAGCAAAGCTGGAGGCATCCATAATGGCCCGGCTAGGAGCAGGGAGAGCGTCATACCACTCTAATACCTCTCAGGAGGCAGAACCTCCGAAACCTCTAACATAGTGGCCAGCCTAAAAAGAAGAAAACAAGAAGATATATATATATATATATATATATATATATAGAGAGATCAAACAAGCAAAGCGCAGAAAATGTATGAAAGCAAACCCTAGGTTCGTGTGTAAGTGAGGACCCTTCGGTTCTTTCAAGCCCTGATAAATCAGGCAAATTCTCCTACCCTAGGTTTGTGTGTAAGTGATGACCCTTCGGCTCTCTCGAAAGCCTTAGAAAAATACTAGGCACCCTAACCCTAGGTTCGTGTGTAAGTGACGACCCTTCTGTTCTTTCGAAAATCCTAGAAAAAGACTAGGCACCATAACCCTAGGTTCCTGTATATATGATGGCCTTCCGCTTCGTTCAAGCCCTGATAAATCAGGAAAATCCTCCTACCCTAGGTTCGTGTGTAAGTGACGACTCTTTGGTTCTCTCAAAAGCCCTAAGAAAAGACTAGGCACCCTAATCCTAGGTTCGTATGTAAGTAACGACCCTTCGGTTATTTCAAAAGTCCTAAAAAAAGACTAGGCACCATAACCCTAGGTTCATATGTATGTAACGACCCTCTAGTTCTTTTAACCCCTGATAAATCAGGTAAAACCTCTTACCTTGGGTTCGTGTGTAAGTGAAGACCCTTCGATTCTCTTGAAATTCCTAGAAAAAGACTAGGCACCATAACTATAGGTTCGTGTGTATGTGACGACCCTCTGGTTCTTTTAAGCCTTAATAAATCAAGCAAATCCTTCTACCCTAGGTTCGTGTGTAAGTGACGACCCTTCGGTTCTCTCGGAAGCCTTAGGAAAAGACTAGGCACCCTAACCCTAGATTTGTGTGTAAGTGACGACCCTTCGGTTCTTTCAAAAGTCCTAAAAAAAGACTAGGCACCATAACCCTAAGTTCGTGTGTATGTGACGACTCTCCGATTCTTCAAAGTCCTGATAAATCAGTAAATTCTCCGACCATAGGTTCGTATGTAAGTGGCAACCATTCGGTTCTCTCAAAAGCCCTAAAAAAAGAGTAGGCACCCTAACCCTAGGTTCATGTGTAAGAGACGACCATTCGGTTCTTTTGAAAGTCCTAAAAAAAGACTAGACACCCTAATCCTAGGTTCGTGTATATGTGACGACCCTCCGGTTCTTTCAAGCCCTGATAAATCAAGCAAATTCTCCTACCCTAGGTTCGTGTGTAAGTGACGACCATTCGGTTCTTTTGAAAGCCCTAAGAAAAGACTAAGCGCCCTATCTCTAGGTTCGTGTGTAAGTGACGACCCTTTGATTCTCTCGAAAGCCCTAGGAAATGACTAGACACCATAACCCTAGGTTCGTGTGTAAGTGACGACCCTTTGGTTCTTTCAAAAGCCCTAAGAAAAGACTAGGTACCTTAACTCTAGGTTCGTGTGTAAATGACGATCCTTTGATTTTTGCACACCATAGTAAAAGTCTAGGAACCCTAAACCCTGACATACCAGACAGATCTTTACCTTTTTGTGTTAAAAATATATATACATGAAATAATAATAAAAAAGGTGGAGACAAAGAAAATCTCCCATTTAATGTTTGTATTTTGCCCATTTTGTCCCAATCTTTTTCAATTTTTAGGATTTTTTAAGAACTTTTTAGAATTTTCTAAAATTTTTCTAAAAATTTGCCTAAAATTTCTACAATTTTCCTCGATTTTCTAATGTTTTTCAAGATTTTTCGAAAGTTTCTAGAATTTTTCTAAAAATAAATAAATTAATAAATTTGAAAAACACTCCCTAAGTTCTAAAAAAATAAATAAATAAAAATAATAATTTGAAAAACACTCCCTAAGTTTTTAGAAAGTTTGCTATAGAGTTTAGGATTTTCAGCAACATTGCCTCTAAATTTTCTAGAATTTCTGATAAAATTCTTTATTTTTCATACCCCAATTTTAGCTCCTTAGATTTTTATGTCTAACCCTCAAAAAATAATCAATCCCTTAGTTTTATGATTTTTCTATAAATAAAATAAAGTTTTTCTTCAAACCCTTTATTTTTCGTGAAAAAATAAATTGTCTCTTTTGTTTGTTCAAAATTTTAGTGTCCCTCCTGCTTTAATCACCATTGCAAGGGTCCATAAACTAAGACATTGGCATCACACCATCATCAAGATAAAACACTATTCATCAACATATCAAAACACACTATCATATCATCAGAGGGATCCTAGGCATGCGTCTGTGTTTCACATATCATAAAAACATGCTTTAGAAATAATAGAGATAGGTGACCTACCAAAGGTCGCTGACGAGAGATGTGGTGGTCGGGCTCCCGCAAGAGAACATCAGCAGCAATCGCGTCGGCAGGAAACTCGTAGCGTCTCATACCGCGGTAAACAATGCGATGAGGAACCGGATCGTAGGTGTGTGGGTCAAAAGGTTCTGGATCACCCTCTCCAGCATTTGGATCCAAAAAATCAGCCATTGCGGCCTCTGCAGCAGCATTTGCAGCCGCTTGTGCCTCAGCAGCTGCCCGGGCCACCTTCTCAGCTGCCTGGCAAGAGGCACGCTCTGCCTCAAGAAGGAGAGCATCCATCGCAGCACTCGGCTGCGTAGCAGTGACCCCGCTGGCAGGGAGACTTGTGGTCGTATCCCTGAGTGTCCCCATGGAGGAGCTCTCAGCAGCAGAACGACCTCGTCATGCCCCCAAGTCATCGTCTCCCTGGCCTGAGCCGGCCATGAAAAGGAACGGAAGCACAAAAAGCAGCGTAAACATCTCGGAGTAAGAAGAAAGCAAGAAAGAATGTGGAAGCAAGAAATAGTGAGAGAGAGTTAAAAGCGTCTTGAAGCTAGAGAGAGAGTAAAGAATGAAGAAATGAACCAGTCCGCGTGCCTTAAAGATCTAGACACGCGTCTCGAGTTGGCCGCCGCCATATCTTATGTTCGCGACTGCCATGTTTCCCAAACGTCACATGGCGACCTCCATGTTGTAAGGGTTTTAAGTGGGCGGCCACCATGTCAGAGGGATTTCACTTTGGCGACCGCCAGAATGTCAAACGTCATGTCTCTTCCGTCATGGCGACCGCCATGATAGTATATCATAATGGCTTTTGGGTTTTATAAGGGGCTGTTTGGGCAGTTTTTGATATTATAGATACGTCTATTATATTGTAGGTGTTTTATTGTATAAAAAAATAATTTTGAAAAATACATAAATAATTTTGTGTTATTTGTGCCTTTCCTCAAATTTTTTTTTCAACAAATTTAATTTTAAGCCGTAACTAGATTTTTAATTATTTTTATCTCGCGTCTTGTTTCAAATTTTTTAGGTCTTAACTCGATCTATTAATTCGTGATTTCTTTCAATAAATTTAATTTTAAGTCGTAACTAGACTTTTAATTTTTTTTATTTTGCGGCTTGTTTTGATTTTTTTTTAGATCTTAAATCGACCTATTAATTTTTGATTTCTTCCAATAAATTTAATTTTAAACCCTAACTAGGATTCTAATTATTTTTATCTCACAGCTTGTCCCGAATTTTTAGGTCTTAACTCGACCTATTAATTTGTGGTTTTCATTTTGATAAATTTAATTTTAAGCTGTAACTACGCTTTAAATTATTTTTATCTCGCGGCTTGTTCCGAATTTTTTTTAGGTCTTAACTCGACCTATTAATTTGTGATTTCTCCAATAAATTTAATTTTAAGCTGTAACTAGGTTTCTAATTATTTTTATCCCACAGCTTGTCTTGAATTTTTAGGTCTTAACTCGACCTATTAATTCGTGGTTTCCATTATGATAAATTTAATTTTAAGTCGTAGCTAGATTTTGAATTATTTTTATCTCACAGCTTGTTCCGAATTTTTAGATCTTAACTCGACCTATTAATTCGTGGTTTCTCTTCCGATAAATTTAATTTTAAGCCATAACTAGCTTTCTAATTATTTTTATCTCATGGTTTGTCCCGAATTTTTAAGTCTTAATTCGTTCTATTAATTCAAGATTTCTTCCGATAAATTTAATTTTAAGCCGTAACTAGGCTTTTAATTATTTTTATCTCGCGTTTTGTTTCGAATTTTTTAGGTCTTAACTCGACCTATTAATTCGAGATTTTATTCCGATAAATTTAATTTTAAGTCGTAACTAGGTTTTTAATTATTTTTATCTTTCACTTTGTCCCGAATTATTAAGTCTTAACTCAACCTATTAATTCGTAGTTTTCCTCCCGGTAAATTTAACTTTAAGTCATAAAATTTGACTTTTATTTATTCTTATCCCTCTTCCATCCCGAAATTGTGAGATCTTAACTAGACCGATCAATTCATGATTGTTTGTTCAGTTAAGATAATTTCTTGGATCTTAACTCGATCATATTAATTATGTTTTTTCCGGCCGAGTTCTTAGATCTTAACTCGATCTTTGACCTGCCCGTTTGTGCTCCCTTTAGATCTTAACTCAATTTTTAGGATTTATTCGATCATACCAAACATCATGTTAACATCTATATCTTGTTACATTTGCATTGTGTCGCAGGAACTACGTTTTGGTCTGATCCCTAGGAAAAGGGGTACGTGGGCAACTCAATGAAAGTTCGAGTACGACCAACATCATACGTATGCTTGTGTGTTTGTGGCATAAGATTGATGGTTTGGTCAAATAGCTGTTGTCTCTGAATCTTTGATATAACTTGTATCACGCGTTGCTATACGTATCATATCAAAGAGGGGCAACTGTAGACACCCCAATTTGACCACACCCAATCTTAGGTGGATCCGATGATAAAAATAGGTGGAACAAGTACTTCGATTCGATCATCGGGAAGTGATCCAAGCTTGAAATTTGAACTTTAACCGTCAAAAACCTTCAAAACCAATAACTTGTTGTCCAAGCAATACCCAAACATGACGACTGCCAACTCCATAGTGGCGACCGGCAATAGAACCGTGTGGAACCTTTTCTAACATGGCGACCGCCAACTTGCATTGTTGCGGCTGCCAACTCCAAATGACCTGACGTGTTTTAAAACCGTGTGGAACCTCTGGTACGTTTTGAAGGACATAAAATAAAAGAGAGATTTAGTGAGAGAAATTCTGCCGAAACGTCGAGTAATTTTAAGTCTCGACGCCGAAGTCCTACCAAAATACACTAAGCCGAGTCTTCGAAGTCCTACAACCCTAGTTGGGATCACTACCCGAGGAGTGGAGCATTGGAGCACATTTCTCCAATTTGAGGATTTTGCAACAATTCAAGTATTCCGCTTGGATCCCCGATCCTTCTAGCTCCATCTTCTCTCTTTTAGAGCAATCGGGTTAATATTTATTTATTTCTTTCAACTATATTCTTGTATTACTTATTAGTTGCTATGTTTATGTTTAAATTCAAGTTTTAGCTTACTTGTTTATTTATTTGCTTATTTATATTAAAGTTTAACTAAAATAATTAAATAGTGCTAATATTTCTCGCGATTGCAATTTACAATGTTGTTAATCGTTATAATCTAAGCACTTACATAAAAATGGTTGTAATGGTCAATATTAAACCCATTTAATTTAAATACTCCATTTCATTTCATTTATTTCTTTTTACGTTAATTTAATATTCAAGTTTTTATTTTTCATTCTCATTTTCTTTTAATAATAGTATAATTTATTATTAGTTTTAATCTCTCTATAAAATTTCATTTAGTATTTCTTTAGTATTCATTTTTTTTTACAAAACTTCATTTTTTTTTCTTTTTTACTATGATTACATTTTATTTTCATAGCAATTACTTTATTTCTATCTTTTATTTTGAAACTCAAAAATTACAAAGAGACTTTCAAGCTATTTTTTTATTTTAATAAGATTAAAACTCTTTTATTCATTTTATTTTATTTATTTTATTTTTTTTAAATATAAAATGTGAATAGTTAGATTTTCTTATTAATAGTATTTTCTATTCTTTTTATATATTTTTCTTTTGTCAAACTCTTTTTTTTTCTTTTGAAATCTTAAATTCTATTTTGTTACAAAACATTTCTTTTTTTCTTTGTTAGTAGACTTTCTTTTAATGTAGTATTTTTTTCTTTTATGCATTTCTTATTTCTTATTTCTTTATTGATTCATCGTTTAGTGTTAATTTTGATAATATGCAAGTTTTAATTTCTTTATTTGGAAGTATGTTTAGGATAATTTGATTTTTCTTTTCTAACAAATCTATGCTTAAGTTGTTTTGTCAATTTTTAGCATACTTTTTTTTGTTCTTTTAACCAAATCATGCTAATTTAGATTATTTAAATAATATTGCATGTGGATATGTGTACTATGTATCCTTTAGTTAGAAATTACATACCATAGGACTTAGAATTTTATCATTTTATTTGTTTTGATTTGGAGTGCTATGTACATATATTATGTATTTTTCATAGTTAATTTTGGATATTCTCTCTTTATCTCTATTTTTTTATCTGGATGCATTTGAGAAATCATATTAAAGAACCAATGATGATTAGTAAAGGCCAACCTTACAGTTGAGTGAACGGGGTGCCTAACACCTTCTCTGATTCGTACCTTAGCCCCCGAGGGCGCGAAGGAGAAAGAGTTGGAGAAGGAGAAAGGAAAGAAAGGCAAGGGGAAGGAAAAGATGGCTGCTGGAAGCCTGGAGGGGGGTCCTGAGCCATGGACCCCTGTCTTGGAAAAAGGGGGACGCCCTATAACTGTTGAAGACAAGGCCGGGTCCCCAGAAACAGCCTTCGGTCTTTCAAAGGCGCTGCTTTTGCCAGCTGATATGGAGGAAGTTCGAAAACTTCCCCATGAGAAGTTAGTCAAATCTACTATCCGTCATTCAATCTAGGTTTGGCACTCTAGGCTTAGTTGTTTCCTTTCAATTTTACCCTTGCTCTCTTTTTCACTTTTCTGATGACCTTGTTTGATCCTTTTCCCACCAGAGCTTGCAACGCATGATGGCGATGGTGAAACGTGTCGAGGCCCAGCAGGGCGAGCTCACAAAGCTCTGCCAAGCCAATTTTAATTACTTCAAACAGATCAGCAAGTTGGAAGCCAGGCTCTAGGAGAAGACAAAGGCCGCTGTTACTGTTCGGGCCAAGGCTTTCGAGCTGAAAGTTAAGGAGATTGCCCTGAAGGGGCAGTTGAAAGAGAAGGAAGACCAACTCTCGGCCTCCGAAACCCAGCTCAGCAAAGCTGAAGCTGAGCTTGCTCTTCTCAGCGAGAAGGCCTATGTCGAAGGAGTTGCCAAGGCTACGGAGAATTACTAGGGGAAAATCCCCACGCATCAAGATATCATTTTTTCTACTGCATGGGAGGTCGCTCTGCAAGCAGCAGGGGTTGAGGCTAGCTCCTCCTCGTACACCGAGGTCCCCTTGCCCAGTAAGCAAGTGGTGGAAGAAGAAGTAGTAGAGGAAGCCGAGGGCGCCACCGCAGAGCAAGGCCAAGGTGAGGCGGTCATGGCTGCTCCTTTTGCTATCGAAGAAGTGGGGATCCCTGTTGAGACAACCGAAGACTTCTTAGCTGCCGCTTATGAGCATTCCCCTACTAACTTTCCTCTTATTGCCCTTCGGGGTCTGTGCTTGTAGCTTCGAGGGTTCCAGCCCCTCTTTTATTAATGAGAAGAACTTTTTTTATTTTGTCTTTTATACTTGTACCGTCTCTGATGAACTTCCATACTAGGAGCCCACGTAATTCGGACATACTCCACACTTAGATTTTTAAGCCTAATTATCCTAAGTGTGGGATCAAACTTTCGTACAGAAACCTAAGTTAGTTCGAATAACCCTGAACTTAGCATTTTTAAGCCTAAACATCCTAAGTATGGGATCCACATCCATACTAAGGGCTTTAATGAGTTCGGACAGACATCGAACTTAGCCTTATTAGGCATAAACATCCTAAGTGTGGGATCAACATCCATACTAAGAGTTTAATGAGTTCGGATAGACATCGAACTTAGCCTTATTAGGCTCAATATTCCTAAGTATGGGATTATCGTCCATACTGAGGGCATAATCAGTTCGAATAAGCATCAAACTGAGACATTTTAGGCTCAATCTTCATAAGTAAGAGACTATCATCCATACTAAGGGCATAATCAGTTCGAATAAACATCGAACTTAGCCTTCTTAGGCTCAATCTTCCTAAGTATGAAATTATCGTCCAGACTAAGGGCATAATCAGTTTGGATAAGCGTCGAACTTAGCCATTTTAGGCTCAATCTTCCTAAGTATGGGATTATCGTCCATACTAAAGGCTAAATTCGTTCGGATAAACATCGAACTTAGGCTGCTGAAGAAGTTCATTGTGGCTATCGTACTCAGGGTATGCCCCCAAGTTTTTATCAGGAATATCAGCTGATAAAAACTTAAAAGTAAAGGAAAAAGTTCATGCCGAACAACGTCATTTTATTAAAAATGAAAAATTACAAAGAAATAGAAGATTTAAAAGTAAAATTGGCGAAGATTATTTGCATTCCATGGCCTAGAGACTGCTTTTCCACTCATGTCTTGTAGGTGGTATGCTCCAGTGTCGCCATTGGAGGTAACCTTGTACGGACCCTCCCAGTTCGGGCCCAACTTCCCCTGTAATAGATTCTTCATACGGCCAAGAACTTTCTTTAGTACCTGATCTCCTATGTCAAACTCACGGTGTTTTACCCTCTTATTGTATCCTTTGGCGAGGGCTTGCTGGTAGGTTGCCAATTTGATGGTGGCCATTGATCTTCGTTCCACGGCTAAATCCAGGTCTAAAGCCATTGCTCTATTATTTACTTCAGGGGTGCTTACCTCGGTTCGAATAGTAGGTAACTCAACCTCCAATGGTATGACTGCCTCCACCCCATAAGCTAGGAAAAAAGGGGTTTCACCCGTTGACCTCCTTGGAGTAGTTCGGTAAGTCCATATAACTGAGGGCAATTCTTCGACCCACCTCTCCTTAGCGGCACCCAGCTTTTTCTTCAGCCCGTCGATGATGGTCTTATTGGTAGCTTCTGCCTGCCCATTCCTGTTTCCTGTGGCCTTTTGGAATAGGCCAACTATGTTATATTCCCACTAGGCAAAGGGCCATGGACTTGTGAGTGGGGAGAGGTCTTCGGCTGGGATGTGTATGTTCGGGCTGAACCTCTGGCACTTTTCACATTTCTAGACATACCGCTCTGCGTTCTTCTGCATGTAGGGCCACTAGTAGCCCTGAGAAATTGCTCGGTGAGCTAATGATCGCCCTCTAGTATGGCTGTCACAAATCCCTTCATGTATCTCGAACAAGAGGTCTTGGATCTTGTTCGGATGCACACAGAAGAGATAGGGTCCGGTGAAGGACTTCTTGTACAATCCCCTGAATTGGATACCCAGAACCTTGCTAACTTCTTCCTTACTATCTTAGCTTCCCTCTGATCAGCTGGTTGTTCATTTTTCACCAAGTAGTTCTTCAGGGGATCCATCCAGCTAGGACCCAACTCCGAGCAATAGACCTGCTCTTCTTCATTAATGGTTATGCTCGGTTGCTAGAGGACTTCCATTGAAATCTCCCTCCCTTTGTTAGAGCTAACGGCTAAGGCTAGGCATGCCAGGGAGTCAGCATGGCTATTCTCTCTAGATGAGAGTTGGGCGACCTCAAAACTTGGGATGTCTTTGGCTAATTGCTGCGCTAACTGAATGTATGCCTACATTTTGTCATCTCTGGCTAGGTATTCTCCCTTGAATTGATTTACCACCAATTGTAAATCACAAAATACTTTTACTCTTTTTTCCTTCAGCTCAATGGCGTCCTGAAGTCCAGCTAGAAGTGCCTCGTACTCAGCCTCGTTGTTGGTGGCCTGGAAGTCAAGCTGAACTGCTTTCTCAATGAAGGTTCCTTCTAGGCTGTACAGCACAATCCCAGCACCTGCTCCTTTGTGGCATGACGAGCCGTCTACGTACAGTCTCCAAGTATCCTCTGAGTCTGCATTTGCTGGCTTGGTGGCTTGCCCCAATAATCCGCCGAACAATCCTCCTCGCTGAATTTGGCTATAAAGTCGGTCAAGACTTGACCTTTTATAGCCGTCCTTGGACAGAAGGTGATGTCGTGCTCCCCAAGCTCCATGGCCCATTTCGCTATTCTTCCTGAAAAGTCAGCCTTTCATAGTAATGCTTCAAGAGGGTGTTCGGTGATTACCTTGATCGGATGAGCTTTGAAGTAGTGGATGAGTTTGCGAGAGGCAACGACCAGGGCCAGTGCAAACTTCTCCAATGGCAAGTATCTTGTCTCTGCGTCAAGAAGGACCTTAATCACGTAGTAGATTGGCTTTTGGACCTTGTCTTCAACCCTTAGGAGAAACGCACTGACAGCTCGGCTGGATACCGCAAGGTACAAGAATAGGGTCTCTCCACTGTTTGGCACCGTTAATAGTGGGGGATATGAGAGGTACTGCTTCAATTCGGCTAGGGCTCCCTCACTTTCTTCATCCCACTTGAACTGGTTATAAGCCATCTTCATTGCTTTGAAGAAAGGGTAGCACCGATCAGATGCTCGGCTAATGAAGCGGTTGAGCGCCGCGGCCATTCTTATCAACTTCTGGACTTCTTTCAAGTTTTGTGGACTCTTTAAGTTTTGTATGCCTGATATCTGTTCGGGATTTACCTCTATTCCTCTGTGAGTGACAAGAAAACCTAGGAATTTTCCCGAACTGACTCCAAAGGCACACTTGGAGGTGTTAAGCCTGAGTTGGTAAGCATTGAGGATTTCGAATGTCTTTCTCAAATCTTTGAGGTGTTTGTTCGGTTGCTTAGTCTTTACCACCATATCATTTATGTAGACTTCCATGGTTTTGCCGATCAGATCACCGAAAATCTTTGTTGCAAGCCTCTGATAAGTGGCGTTAGCGTTCTTCAATCCTAATGGCATTACCTTGTAGCAGTAGATTCCTCGAGGAGTGATAAATGTTGTCTTCTCCATATATGGGGGGGTACATCGCAATCTGATGGTATACTCTATAGGCATCCAGGAAACTCATCCTTTCATGCCCTGCCGTTGAATCGACGAGCTGGTTTATTCGGGGCAGAGAAAAGCAGTCATTAGGACAGGCTTTGTTAAGATCGGTGAAGTCAACACAGACTCGCCACTTTACATCCTTCTTCTTGACTACGACAGTGTTCCCTAACCAGGTTGGGTAGTGGACTTCCTTGATGGCCCCAGCTTCCCTTAGTTTTTGAACTTCCTCAACCACTGCCTGTGTATAGCATGGTGCCGATTTTCTGGGCTTCTGCATCAGTGGCTTCCTTTGAGGGTCCACATTTAATTTGTGGCTGATTACTATGGGATTTATTCCTGGCATCTCGTATGGCGTCCATGCGAAGAGTTCTCTATTCATTTTCAGGAATTCGACCAGTTCGGTCTCTTCTTGTTCGGCCGAACTTGTCCCGAGCAAGAAGAACCGATCTGGGTCCTCCGGATTGATAACAACTTTCTTAAGATCCTCAACCACCTTCTCCTCGGCTATTTGGCTATAGTCATAGATCGTGGGGCTATTTTCCACGTCGATAGTTTTCACTTCTGGATATTGTTCGGAGCTTTTTAATGTGGCTAGGAAACACTGTCTCGCTGTGTGTTGGTCTCCTTTGATCTCAACTGCTTCTTAGCCCATTAGAAACTTTAGGGATTGATGGTAGGTTGAGGGTACTGCTCCCAAACTATGAATCCATGTCCTACCTACAATTGCATTTTAAGAAGAAGGTTGATTGACAACTAAGAACTCAGTGTTTACCGTTATGGGCCCTGCCTTTACTGGTACTGTAATTTGTCCAACTGGCCATACTGGATCCGTGCCAATGCCGATCAGGGGTGTTACGCAACCTTTGAGTGCAGAATCCTTTAGTCCCAGCTTATGGAATAGGCTGTAGTACATGATGTCCACCGAACTCCCTTGGTCTACTAGCACACACATTACATCGTAATTGGCAATGGCCAGTGTTAGAACCAAGGCGTCATTATGAGGTCGATGAATCCCTTTGAGGTCTTCCTCTGAGAAGCTAATCCCCTTGGGCTGGCCTTGGCTGGATTCTCCCTCCGTTCTTCACTGTTTCCCCTCATCCACCTTCAGGGAATGCGCAATGGTCCTAGCCTGTTGTCGAACAGTTGATCAGCTGATCGGCTCTACGGTGCCATGGATCATCTTCACTACGCTCCGTGGAGCATCACCTTGTTTGGGCCTCTAGTCTTGCTCACAATTTTTTCTCTTCCCAAGCAGTCTTTTCGGCGTCAATGAACTCAAGCAGGTGCCCTGCTTATACCAAGTCATCCAAGTGTCTTTTGAAGGTCATGTATTCTCCAGTCAGGTGGCCATGGTCTCGGTGATAGTGGCACTTCCTCTTCTGATCACGTCTGTTCGGATCTCACATCAACTTTGGAGGCCACTGGAAATAAGGCTTGTCCTTGATCTGGTCTAAGAGCTTATGCATGGGTTCTTTGAATATCGTTTGTACAGCTTGGTAAGCCACTGACTCCCTCTTCTCCTGGGATGGCTTCTTGGACTTCTGGTCTCTTCGGCCTTTGTTCCTCTTTTCTGGTTATTTTACTGAGGCCACACTTTGTTCGGCTTGGCTTATATCTTCCTCCACCTTTGCATGCTGCTCTATCTTACCATCAGTTCAGACATGGTGGAGACGGCCTTTTTGGTGAGGGATTGTCTCAAATGACTCTGGGGAGGCAGCCCAATCTTGAAGGACGCTATAGCAAGTTGCTCGGTGCAGTCCTCAATCTCATTGTAGGTCTCTCAATATCGCCGAGCGTACTCCCAAATTGTCTCTTCATCACTCTTTCGTAGGGCTAGTAGCGTGTCAAAACTCCTCAGCTGTTTACTGCTGGTTATGAACCAAGCAGTGACGGACTCGGCCAATTGCTACCAATTTATTATGGAACGAGGCGGCAACTTGTGGTACCAACTGAGGGCTGTCTCCCCCAGGCTGGACGGGAACATGCGACAAAGGAGGGCATCATTCCCGCTCCAGAGTGCCATTGCCTGTCTGTACTTCTGAACATGGCTTACAGGATCTGTCTTCCCATCATACATCTCGAACTTTGGTGGGGAGAATTTGCGAGGTGGATCAACATTCTATATGACTTCGGCCATACCGAAATCTGTTCAAGGGCCCTCCTTGCCACGTCCTGGGCTGTTCGGCCACTGCCATGCTGCAATCGCGAATCTATCTTTTTTCCAACCATAGTCGTAGATCTTGGTTTGGATCTGGTTCGGCCCGAGCAACCCTTTCATGGCTTGGCTGAACTGATTCCGTTTTGACGATTTTAGAACTCCTTAGGCTGACCTTAGGTTCTTTGTGCCTCCACCTCTGAGGGTGACTCAGGCTGTAGGACTTTGGACTATGCTTGATCTCCTCTGGTTCAGGACTTTCTATTTGCCTTACACGCAGCTCCCTTCGGGCCTCCTGCCCCTAAATCAGCAGCCTAAGTTCATCAATCTCATTGTCACGTTGCTCCATTCTCTCTTCCAGATTGTTGATGATCCTATCCCGCCAGGCTAGTCTCTCCTCAAGTTTCCCTCTATTTCTTGAAGATAGGGGAGAATGTCTCTCTCCTCTGGAACTTGTAGTTGAGTAGTGCAACTGCCTCCCATTGTGAGAGGTATTATCCCTTCGTCTTCGTACTTTTGAGGGGATTCTGGGGGCCCTCGGCCTTTCCGGGATGACAAGGATCAATCTTTGGGGGATATCCCTCCTGGTACGGCTTCTAGTGAATCCCGTCAGAGTCTGGCTCATGATTCTATTGGTTCGAGATCGTCGTTCCCACAGACGGTGCCGAATTATGCGCGGTACAAACTGGTTGGGTCTTGTTTGGCACAATCAGGACCAGGTAAACTGGCCCAATAATAATGACCCCGAACAGAATACGGCCGGACTCCTTGTCACTGAACTTACTGGATGCTCCTCGCTACGCCGCTGAACTCCTGCAACTACCAAGAACACCGTCAGTGCCTACCAGCCGGGTGTGATCGGGAGGCACTCCGACACTCAAGTTAGATATCTCTCATAGAGGTTTTTAGGCAAGAGCCTGGGCTAAAAATTACGTACTTGTGGTGGTGAGAGTGCCTTCCTTTATATAGGGTTGAAACCCCATGAGGCCGAATCCTCCTAGGATTCTGCCTCTTGATTCTTTAGAGATTTGCTTCCTATTTTTTGAATTTGATCCTGATTTATTTCTATCACTTTTATCCGATCAAACCGTAGTATGGATGGTATCTTATTGAGAAATTCTTTCCTATTGGGGGGTTGGCATGGGCTTCCCCTGGTTCGGGCTGTCCCTTTTTGGGGTGGACCGAACTTGTGTAGCCTGAACGACAGTTGACCCGGGCTTCTTTGAGTACTGGAGAGGCCTCTTTCGGGCAAGCATCCTTATTGGGACTTTGGCCCCATTCGTTTGAACTGGGCCTCAAGACCATAGTTTTTATTTTCCCTCATAATTAAAAAAAAAAAAAAAAAAAAGGAGAAACGAAGAATAAGTTGGAAGATTATGATCCTTGTGAATCAAATTCATGGATGTAATCATGCATGACAATTCCAAACGGCCAAAGGATTCAAGGAATGCCTAATGATGATGGAATGCGTGGCTGTAATTCTTATCAGGTTTGGAATGAACCATGAATATCCCCCCATTCAGTCCATTGAGAAAAAATCGCAGCAAGCAAATTTCCAAACGCGGCGCAACAATTCCCAAAGTTTAAGTTGTGCAAAATTCCATTCGGGCCAGACAATTTAGCCGAACCCAAACAGTTCATAAAAACAAAAACCGCAGAAAAAAAAAGCGCCGAGTAATTTATAATAGTTAAGTTGTGCAAGATTTTTGATAGAATGTAAAATTCTAACGTAATTAGAATAATATAATTTTAATTTTAATAAAATTGTAAATTTTTTAGATGAACAAAATTTTTTTGGCTAAAGAGTTATAGATCGATTATAAAAATTGCGATTTAATGTATTTATTTATTTAAATACGTAAATACTTTTATTTTGATTTATTTATTTGGTTCTATTTTAATTAATTTTGGTTAATTCAAAATTATTTTTTTGTAACAAAAAAATTTAATTTTATTTAATAAAATTAATTTTTTTAAAAGAAAATTTTTAAATTTTATTTTATTTCATTAAAACACGTTTAAGATAAATTTTTTTTATAAAAATAGAATATCATAGAAAAATATGACGGTTAATTTTAAATTTTTTGAATTAATTAAAAGGAGTTTCATTTTTAATAAATTAGTTTTTTTTGAAAATATGTGTAACGGAAAATAAAATAAAATTCTTAATTTTTATTTAAAATTAAATTTTAAAATAAATAAAATTTAAAAATTTTATTTATTACCCATAAAAACACGTAAAGATGGTTTAAAAATTAAAATCTTTTGCAACATGTGATTTTCAAAAATTATAAATTTATTTTAATTAAATATATTTTATAACCTTCAAAAATATTTTAAAAACTAAGTGGATGATGAAATTTACTCATAAATAAATCATGCAGTCTCCATCACTAGTTCGTAGGTGATGTGATTAATTTTGCGTGTTAGCATTTGGATCTTCCTCCCCATCAGATAAAATTAATTACGGGATCATCGGTATGGACCTCTTTTAGGGATAATTCTGGATAATTGTTAATGTGAATCACTTCTCCATTTGAAAGGTTCATTACGAAGCGATTGATTCGGAATTAAGTGACGGTTTACACTTTACTGTAGATAATAGTATCATCTTCATCTGAGTTACTGCTATTATTTATTAAACCGAAAGTACAATATCTATTTAATTTTACTTGGTAAGATTTATTACCTAGATGGTAAAATTAAAAAAAATTGGTCTGTCTGGACAAATAACAAATAGTAGATGTTCTTCCCATCGAGGCATGTTATTCACGGTGTACTAGGCTGCCGACAAATTATTTTTAAAATAGTTGAGGGAACCAATTTTAAAATAAAAATTTTTATTTATCATAATTAATGGTTTTTAATTATGTGATTCTCTAAATAAAATGACTTTCAATCCATTCGCGGCTATATTCAAAGAAAATAAACTTACGGATCCTAATTGTGTTTACTAGAAAAGGAATCTAGATATTGTTTTAACTACCGAAAGTGTTCTTAGGAAGTCAGAAAATGTGTTTGTTTCTGAAAATGAATCTTTTTCTAAATTGAAATGCAAGAAGAAGAAAAATGTTCAAAAATATGGTGGCACGATTTGCAAGATAGTTAGTAGGCCAAGGTATTATGTGAAAACACCGAAAGGCGAATATTTTTGCTACAATCAGAACGACACTAGAAAAAATAATATCCAGTTTATCTTGGCAAGTAGAGTAACAAAGGTAATTTTTTTTATTAGTTATGAAAACATGTTTAGCGGTGTTATCTACCGGTGCCTGGTGTATAGATGCGAAAACCACTAATAATATCTGCAATTCATGATAGGGGTTTTAAGAAATTCAACAACTTAGTGATTGAGAAATTTAACTGCACATGGGTAATAATACAAGGGTGACAATAGCCATAGTGGGAGATGTCACTCTCAGTTTTAATAGAGATCAGATTTTAATTTTGATAAATTATCTTTATGTACTTTTCCTTAGAAGAAATTTGATTTCTATTTGCAGATTGGTTAAAAATAGATATTTACTTTATTTTAATAATTCTATGTTTATTAAGGATAATAAACAGTTTATCTATTTTGATACATTAGTGGATGATCTTTTTGTTATTACTCCAATCTCTTCTTCGTTGTAACTGAATGAATTGAATAATACATCTAATTCACCATTTAAGAAAAGGGGCCTTTTTTAATGAACCAAACGTATCTTTGGCACTTACGCCTATATCATATTAAACTAAAAAGGATAAATAGACTGGTTGAAGATGGACTTTCAGGCTCATTAAAAGTGGAGACACTTCCAGTTTATGAATCCTGCTTGGATGGTAAATGATCAAGTGGTCATTTTCAGCTAAAGGCTGTAGAGCTAAAGAACCGTTGGAACTGGTTCACTCTAACTTATGTAGATCAATGACTATCCAAACTAGAAGAGATTTTGAGTTTTTTGTCACTTTTATTGACGATTACTCAATGTATAAATACATTTATTTGATGCACCGTAAGTCTGAATACATTTAAAAATTCAAAGTATTTAAGGTGAAAGCGAAAAAGCATCTGGAGAAATGTATCAGGACACTTCAATGTGACCGTGGTGGTGAGTACCTCTTTGGAGAGTTTAGAGATTATTTGTAAAAGAAGAGGATTACATCCTAGTTGACTGTACCGACCACTCCACAGCATAATGGTGTAACAGAAAAAAGGAATAGGACTCTTATCGAGATGATGAGATCTATGATGAGTTATTTGAATTTACCCAATTTGTTTTTAGGATTTACATTATAGATAGTAGCTTATATATTCTGAACTTAGTACTTTCTAAGTCAGCACCTTTAACTCTCACAGAATTGTGGATCAGATGTAAGCCTAATCTAAGACATATTCGAATTTGGGGTTGTCCAGCACACTTGCTGAAAGGAAACACAGATAAGTTGAAATCGAGAACAGAAATGTATTTCTTTATTCGATATCCCAAGAAAATAAATGGTGTTATAATTCTAACGATCAGAAGATCATTGTCAGTGTCAATGCCCAATTCTTAGAAGAAAATTATAAATGAATCACAAATCCAAGAGTAGAGTTGTGATATCCTAGTATCCCACATCGAAAAGAGAGATGAAGTTTCTAAGCTATAAAAAAATACTTTGGACCCTTACATTTAACGAGGCCTTTTCTCAGGTGGTAGAGATCTAAGAAGAACTCCGCAGTTAAGCGTACTCACGCTGGAGTAATGTAAGGATGGGTGACCTCCTAGGAAGAACAAAATCGTGAGGACTTTTGCCAAAAGAGGACAATATCATTGTCATGTGAAGGGTCGTGGTGTTACAGAGGGTATCCGAGCTGACTCTCTTCACCTCCGAGTGTGGGCCCCTGCTGTCTTGCGTGACACGTGGGCGGGCTACTGAGTGGGCAGGTCGATAAAGGACTGATAGGTTACTGGAACTGACAGGCTACTGCACGAGAACGTGCAACCCAAATGGGATAAATTGTGATATTCTGGTATCCCACATCGAAAAGGAAGAGAGAGTTCTTGAGTTATAAAGGAAACATTTTGGACCCTTACATATAACGAGACATTTTTCCAGATGATAGAGATCTAAGCAGAACTTTGCAGTTAAGCGTGCTCACGCTAGAGTAATGTGAGGATGGGAGACCTTCTAAGAAAAATAAAATCGTGAGGACATTTGCCCAAAGTGGACAATATTGTTATCATGTTAAGGGTCAATGTGTTACAAGAATTGTTCTAGAAGAGCTAAGAGAAAATACTAATAGTATGATAGAAGCGCCACGGGAAAGTATTATCGATATCCCATTATCTCGTCATAGTGGGAGGATTATTGGGACACGTGCGAATCCTGAACTAGATCAATGTGTTACCATTAACATGTCGACTTCACAACGAAAAGAGCATGTGGGTAATGGTGTATAGGATTCAGAATCAGCACTGTGTGTCACTACTAGTACACAGACGTAGGTAGTGCCTCATCATAGTGGGAGGGTTATTCATCAACCCAATCGGTATATGTTCTTGGGAGAGTCTTTTGATAGAATTTCAAAAAAATTGGATACTGGATCATGTAACTACAATGAAGCACTCCAAGATAAAGATTCAAATTTATGGCAAAGGGTTATGAATTTAAAGATTGAGTTTATGTACTCTATTCAGGTCTGAAAACTTGTAGAACCACCCGAAGAGAGAAAACTCACCGAATGCTAATGGATCTATTAGAGGAAGAAAGAAGCAGATGGGAATGTGAAAACTTTCAAAGTTAGGCTTGTTGTAAAAGGGTTTAGTCAAAAAGAATGGATCAATTATGAGAAAATCTTTTCGCCGGCAACCATGCTTAAGTCTATCTAAATTCTCTTATTCATTATGACTCATTTCAATTCTGAAATTTGGCAAATAAATGTTAAGACAACTTTTTTTAATAGAAATCTTTACGAGTGTATCTATATAGTACAATCAGATGGTTTCATAACAAAGGACCATGAGCACATGTTGTACAAACTTAAGAGATTTATTTATGAACTTAAGCAGGCATCTAGGTTTTGGAACACTCGATTTAATCGTGCTATTAAGTCTTCTAGTTTTGATCAAAGTCCTGACGGGACATGTCTGTACAAGAAGCGTGATGGAAGCATAGTGATGTTTCTAGTACTTTACGTGGATGATATATTGCTTATTGAAAATAATGTGGGGGATATTATCTTCGGTGAAGATATGGTTATCCATCCAGATCGATATGAAAGACTTGAAAGAAGCTAGTCACATCCTCGAAATCAAGCTTGTTCGAGATTAAAATAAAGGATATTGGGTTTATTACAAGCTACTTATATCGATACAGTTCTTGCTCATTTTAACAGCATGATTTTAAGAAAGGATTTTTTCCTTTCAGAGATGGAATTTTTGTATCCAATGATCAATGTCCTAAGATACCTGATGAAATAGAGAAGATGAAGGCAGTTCCTTATACTTCGGCAGTAGAAAGCATCATGTATGCTAAGTTTTGTACTAAACTTGACATATATTTTGTCGTTGGCATGGTTAACAGATATCAATCTAATCTGGGGCAGAAGTATTGGACAGTGGTAAAATATATAATCAAGTACCTAAAAAATACTACAGATTATAATTGATTTACCAAGAAGATAGTCTAGTACTTTTGGGGTACACAGATTCAAATTTTCAGTCATATAAGGATTCTCAAAATTCTACCTCGGGATATGTGTTTATTTTAGGAGGTGGAGCCATAAGTTGAAGGAGTATCAAGTAGTCATGCATTGTTGATTCCACCATGGAGGCCGAGTACATGGCAACTTCTAAAGCAGCCAAGGAGGCCGTTTGGCTCAAGAACTTTCTATTAGATCTGGATGTGGTGCCTTCAGTACAGTTGTCTATTACACTTTATTATGACAATAGCAGAGCAATTTTCAATTCAAAGGAACCAAGAACCCACACGAAAGGAAAACACGTCGAGCGTAAATATCACCTAATACCAGAGATTGTACAGAGGAGTGATGTTAATATGAACAAGATTGTATCAAGAGACAACTTTACAGATCCTTATACAAAAAAGAGTTTACCGACTAGAACTTTTGACAGTCATGTAGAAGGCATGAAAGTCAGATATATAGCAGCATAATTTTAAGTATAAATGGAAGATTGTTAGAGTTGTATATTAAAAATTATGATTTTAATTTTAGTATTTTATTTTATTTTTTAAAATTAAATTTTTTATTTTATAAAAATTTTAATGAGTAATGTATGTATTTTATTATTTATTTAATATTGTGCATGGATGCCTTTTATTCTACATAGTATTTAATCTGGTATGTAGAGTTCAACTTGCATACGGAAGACTAAATTAAAGATTCTTGTGGAATGTAAGTTTTTAGTTCACAGTTTAGATAGAATTGGACACACCATCGGTACAATTGTAGTACAATATTTTAGTAGATCTGTCTTGATTGCGGGGAATGGTAATTGTCTCTACAATTATTCTAACTCATTGTACTAGTACACTTTGTGTGCATTGAACATGATCAAATTGGAATAATTAATTTTGTACTGATTTTATAAATTAATTTATACCTCATGGTTATTATTAGTGCTTATACTCTTAATCCCGAAATAATTATTTATTTACATATATTTAATATTCATTATTCTAATTCATTCGATGGTGCAATCTTATATGGTCTATAATCTTGGTGAGTTAGATAACGATATTAATTATATGGTGAATATTAATTAGGACAAATTACACTTACCTCCCCTGAGATTTAAGTTTATTATAGGGACCTCCCCGTGGTCTCTGAAATTACACTGTCCTCTTTTCTGCTTTACTTTTGTATTTCACTTTAATCCTTCTGTTAGTTAACTGAACGAAAACAAATTTTATCATTAAATATTTTATATTTTTTTTCTATTTTACCCTTTCTCTCTCTGCAACTAGAATTCCAAACACACCAAACAAACTAATAATTTTCAATCGTGGCTCATCAATGGCAGAGCTAGAGAAACCAGATATGATGCCAAGGCTCATCGTCTTCCTCTATTCTCTCCTCCCCTGCCAACATCACCGGCGACGTCAAAAAAGAATAAGCATTACGTTTTGTGTCCGAACGCCAGAATGTCTAGTTTTCAGGACCAAAATCCCACCGGGAATTACCTGACGTTGAAGGCGAACATCGATTTGTTAAATCTCATTCAGGTCGGCCTCACTCTCTCCGACGCCAATGGAAACCTGCCCAATCTCGGCACCGACAAGCGTTACATTTGGGAATTCAACTTCAGAGACTTCGACATGGCGCGCGATTTCTATGCTTCCGAATCAATCGAGTTATTAAGGCAACAAGGGATTAATTTCGAGAAGAACCAAGAGTTTTGGATCGACTCGATGAGATTCGCGGAGTTGGAGGAGTTTGGAACCATTGTGATGCTTGGATCAGTGCCGTATATATATATATATAGAGAGAGAGAGAGAGAGAGAGAGAGAGAGAGAGAGAGATAACAGAGAGTTAGAGAGAGACCGAGAGCATACAAGAAGGGAGGAGAGTGTCCGACGGCGGCGGAACAACGTCGAGGGGCAGCGACAGGGTCGCCGGCAGTGGTGGTCGACGTGGACGACGGTAACAACGGCGCTAAAGGTGACCAGAGATGTGAAAACAAAGGTGTAGGGGGGTTTGCGGCGCCTGCGCGCTGCTTCTTCTTCCTCTCACTTTTTTGTTCTTTTCTTTTTGTTTCCTAACCTTAATAGATACTAATCCTGAGGCAACCACCAACTAACCCT
>JAOTRH010448259.1:0-31150 GCA_034768845.1 Heliamphora exappendiculata | reverse complement strand
TTTTCGTTGTGGTCAACTTGCGTTGTTAGTTTTTAATATTGAAAAAAGTTAATATTGAAAAAAAGTTCGTTTCTTTTTTATTGACAAAAAAAAAAAATTTGTTTCAAACCAATTTTTTTTTTATCGTACAAGATTTGAGACAAATAAAATTTACCCCGAAAAAAGTATATTATTCTTAACAAGAGAAAATGCTTTTTTGTTATATCTGAAAAGTTGTTTATTTATTCATGAGATTAGATGTAATGAAACACCGAAAAAGATGATGCGCGAACCAACTTAAAAGAAAGCAAAAGACTTTTTTCGTGGACGGTTCTTTTTTGTTCGATACTTTTAGTCTTTGACAAGAGCAATTATTTAATGCATTATCGGTGTGAATTGTAGAATTTGTAATTTACCTTTTCAATTTTTCAGAAGAGTATGCAAGTAAAAAAGTTACAAAAAAAACTTCACCTAAGTTAGGAGTTTTCTTATTATAACAGTATAATTTTATTTTATTATAATAGTAAAGATAGCTATATAAATTAATTGTATGCTAAAATTATATTTAATTATCAAAATTTCTAAAATATTTGCACTTAAATCTATTTACAGCAGTAGTCTTAAAATTTAATGCAAGTGATTCCTATCCTATATTCGGTTACCAATTGAATTAAATTTATTCTATGTTTAGTACAAAATATTGCTAAGAGATTAAGTTAGATCCCAAATTCATTTATTTAATGTTTTAATCAGTTTTTTAATACTAAGCTATTTATATTATTGTATATAATTTTTAATATTTAGAATTGATGTCATCTATATGTGATTTACTAAGTCAGTAAATAATTAAAATTGGCAGGTTCAGTTTCCTCAATGTATGCTGATTGCTGATTTTTGGTGCTCATGTTTTTTTTTAAAGTATATTTTTAAGTTTTGTTCTTACTCTTCGTTCCCCCCCCACTTTAATCTTAATTTACTCTATATCATTGTCATATGACGTCACAGAGCTTATATCTTCTCATTGTTTGGGTTAGATCTTTCAAACTGCTTTTATCATGTTCTGTTTAATAACTGCATCAAAAAGTTAAAGAAGACGCATCAAAACGAAAGAAAAATCCATGTATATATCTCACTGGGCAGAGTAGTGTTTATTATGAGTTTCTTGCTACTTCGGTTTTGTTTACCAGAAAAATTCTTTTGTAAATTTCTTCCGAAAGTTATAAATCCTTTTGTTCTATATGTAAGTGCAAATATTTTAAAAATTTTGATAATTAAACATAATTTTAGCATACAATTAATTTTGAGAGGACCGAGATTATTGCATCCTCTGATTGATGATTAAGAACCTGACGAGGTTGAAAACGACTGAGCTCTCAAGTGCTCCGTGCCGGCATACCTGCAAAACAAGCCTCCCGGCCGATGGTCGGCGAAAGGCCCCGACACTCAAATTAGACGGGCCTTGAGAGAGAAAATGTTAGAGAGATGAAGTGTTATATTATACCTTTGCCTTTAGCTAAGAGGGCTATATATAGAGGGAAAAAGAGTTAACCCCCATGCCTTGTGATCTCACCCTTAGGGAGTGTTTAGTTAGATTTAATACATTTATTAGTTTTTACCACTATAAATTTATATTTCTATCTATACTATTATAATAAAATAAAATTATACTATTATAATAAGAAAACTCCTAACTTGGGGAAATTTTTTTGGAACTTTTTTACTTATCAAGAATGCCCAAAATAATTTATTTATTTTTATTTGCATACTCTTCTAAAAAATTGAAAAGCTAAACTACAAATTCTACAATTCTCACATATGGTGCATTAAATAATTGAAACTATTAAGTAAAATGGTTTTTAATAACAAAACCGAAGCTGTAAAAATGCAATCTCCTACAATCAAAAGCAAATATCATACAATTAAATTAATATTTGAGCATGTGTTTGGCTTGGTTTTTTGGTTTAAAAATCACAAAAAAGTCAATTAGTTTGGCTTAAGTGGTTTTTTTTTATTTTTTTTTCACTTTTTCTACATGATTTGATACTTTTTTTTTTCAAAAAAATCAAAAAACTTAAAATCACTAAAAAAAACTAGTCCAAACACATGCTGAATATATGTCACTAGAAGTTAAAAATCCTACATAGTGCTTGTGGAAAAAACGGAATAACTTTCGTAAAGAATAAACAAAACCGATGTCTTACATGTGATGAGACTTGTGCATTATTATTCACAACTTTTGGTTAAATATTTTGAATCCTATGGATAGATTTTTGTTTTATTCAAAGGTGTTACAAATGCTACAAATCAATCTAAATGCTCATTTTGATCTATAGACAACTCTAAGGACCGTTTGTTTGTCTGAAAATAAATTGATGAATATAAAATATTGTGGAATATAAAGATAGGTATAAAATAAATAGATATAACATTAGATATGTTATACTTAAGTATATATATATATTATATTTTTTTTTATTATAAATATAAATAGATATGAATTTATAAAATATAAATAAAAATTAATTTTTTCTATATGCCCTCACAAAAAATTAATTATACCATTAGTGTTCCTTTTCTCCCAAAAATATACCCTAATTTCTTCCCTTTCACCCTTGTCTTAACTATCAAATATCCAGACATGAATGCAAACGACCCATATATATATATATTTACATTCATAAATGCAATGTCCAGACATGAATGCAATGGGCAAAAACCTTCCATTAACGGACTTGTTTGCTTCACCAGTGGTAGATGGGAACCGAAAGAAAAATGATTAAGGGGTTTTTTAGCTAAAGGTCTAAAAAAATAAGTTTTAACGCGTAAGATTCATTAACAAAAATTTTAACTCGTGAGATTCAATCGCTTACAATACAAATAAATTTAACAGAAATAGATAAATTTATATATAATACATACAGATAAATTTATATGTCGTCTTATTTTATGCAAGACATATAAATTTATATGTGTTCCTTATACAGATAAATTTAACTGTGCATTTTTAAAACATGTATTAAGTATACAGATAAATTTATTTGTTTTGCATAAATAAACATACAAATAAATTTATCTGTATAAAAAATACTTTGCCTTTTTAAAACACGTATAAAGTACACAAATAAATTTATTCGTGTGCTTATTTATATAAAACAGATAAATTTATCTGTGTACCTTTTCAAAACACGTATAAAATACACAGATAAATTTATCTATATAGTTATTTATGCAATACAGATAAATTTATCTGTGTATTTTATACATATTTTGAAAATATACAAATAAATTTATCTGTTCTAGGGTCTAACAAGACCTTGCACGTTAAATTTTTTTTATGATAAATAAAAGATAAAATCGACGCTATTTTAAAAACTTAAGACTAATTTTCCCAATGATTAAATGGTCATCTACAAAGGTTGGATATCAAATGCCAACTTTTCTTGGGTATTGCATCTCCGGGGATATAGCTACACTTCGGATTGTATATCCGAAATTCTTTGCCCAACCAAACGTTGGATATATGGAGTCCACCGAATTTTTTTTCCAATCCTAGCTACCATTATATACTACAAGCAAACAGGCCCTAAAAGTCATATCTATGAAATCAAAAGCATTTCATTATTTGCTGCTTTAATTTTCTCTTCGTGAGCTGATCAAGCCGCTAACCAGTCAGTTCATCCAACTGCTCATTTTTATGTAATTTTCTTAACCCTCTTTCTTTTTTTTTGAGCTTCTAATTAAATAAATACGTACAATTGTTTAGAGCATCTCCAACTCTCTCTATATTTCCCACTTCTTCGCCACTTTGGCAAAAATGCTCTAAAAACAACGCTCCAATAGTCTCACCGTTTGTCTTGCCAATATAGCCATTTGAATTTTTGCTCTCCATTTGTGGCGAGCAATCAATTAATTTGACGATCCTCCGACAATATTATTTTTTGAATCAAAGGTATACTAACAGCTCCAAACAGGGAAATTTGTGCTCTGTATTTTGCTCTTCCAATCTTAGTTCTTTGTTTTGTTGTTGAAATTTCGGTCTTCTTGCTTATATCAATTTGCGATTTCGCAATTTTGCTAAGATTTTGGGGTCAATTTTTTAATCCTACTTCTTTTTTTGAGCTTCTAATTAAATAAAGGCATACAATTGTTTAGAGCATCTCCAACTCTCTCCCTATTCCTCCCTCTTTGTCACTTTGGCAAGAAAGTTTTGAAAACAGCGCTCCAATAACCTCACCATTTGCCTTGCCAGTATAACTTTTTGAATTTTCGTTCTCCATTTGTGGCGAGCAATCAATTAATTTGGCAATCTTTCAACAATATGATATTTTGAATCAAAGGTATACCAACAGCTCCAAATAGTGAAATTTGTGCTCTGCATTTTGCTTTTTCAACCTTGGTTCTCTGTTTTGTTGTTGAAATTTCGATCTTCTTGTTGAAATCAGTTTTTGATTTCGCAATTTCGCGATTTCACGATTTCACGATTTTGCTAAAATTTTGCGGTCAATTTTTTGACACTACTTTTTTTTTGAGCTTCTAATTAAATAAACGTATATAATTGTTTAGAGCATCTCTAACTCTCTCCCTATTCCCCCTTTCTTCGCCATTTTGGCAAGAAAGCTCTGAAAACAGCACTTCAATGTCCTCACCATTTGCCTTGCCAATATAACTTTTTGAATTTTCGCTCTCAATTTGTGGCAAGCAATCAATTAATTTGGCGATCCTCAAACAATATGATTTTTTGAATCAAAGGTATACCAATAGCTCCAAACAGTGAAATTGGTGCTTTGCATTTTTCTCTTCTAACCCCGGTTCTCTGTTTTGTTGTTAAAATTTCAGTTTTCATGCTGAAATCAGTTAGCGATTTCGCAACTTCGTGATTTTGCCAAAATTTTGAGATCAATTTTTTAATCCTACTTTCTTTTTTTGAGCTTCTAATTAAATAAACGCATACAATTGTTTAGAGTATCTCTAACTCTCTCCTTATTCCTTCCTTCGCCACTTTGGCAAGAAAACTCTAAAATTCCCTCCAATGGCCTCACCATTTGCCTTGTCAATATAGCTCTTTGAATCTTTGCTCTCCATTTGTGGCGAGCAATTAATTAATTTGACGATCCTCCAACAATATGATTTTTTGAATCAAAGGTATACCAACAACTCCAAACAGTGAAATTGGTGCTCTGCATTTTGCTCTTCCAACCTTGGTTCTCTGTTTTGTTGTTGAAATTTCAGTCTTCTTGAAATTAGTTTACGATTTTGCAATTTTGCTGAAATTTTGAGATCAATTTTTGTTGGTTGCTCTATTCTTTTTCTTAGTGGTTTTTCTATTGAGATCTAGTTTTGGAGAGGACTTTTTTTCGTGGATCTTCTTCGTGGTTTTTCTTCTTTTATATATTAACAGATATTAATTTTTTTGAGTGCTCTGACTTTGAATTATATATTAATTTTTTTTTAAAGATGAATCTATAAAATTGAGAATATGGTTAGAATTATGAATAAAAAGATAGCTTTCTAAAATAACTTTTAACTATTTTAAAGAGTCAATTAAGTAAATTATAAAAAGAATGATTGGAGATGGTCAGTACACTGACTACATGCATTAAAATATTTGTACGCAATATCTAAATATTTATATATTTTTTAAAAATAGTTTAATTGACACTTTGGTATGTGCATTTAGAACCTCCCATATTTTTGGGAGCTGCTAAATTAATAAGCCATGTTGGAATAATAAATCTACGGTGAGTTTTGGCATCTCACATCAAATAGTGACCACGTCCAAAATAAAATTTATAAAACAATGCGTTACACATGTGAAAAATAAATTTATAATATGATTGCGTTACCCTTTTAATTTGTTAACGCCTAACATGAAAGTTGCCATCTACTTACATCTTATACAAATTTTTTAAGGAGAAAATTTAAAAAAAAAATTGAGTGAATAGAGGGATGGAATGAAGTGGAGTGGGGGCGGTGGTGAGGTCTTTTGATTATATTTTCGATCTTTGATTGAGATAGGGATAAAAGAAAATATTTGAGAAGTACCGACCGGCAGGAATTAACATATTTTGAGAATGGGCAGGAATGAATATATTTTGAGAATAGTTTCAAATAATGGTAACAACAATAACGGAAAATTGATGAATGATTCAATTTATAGGTCATTTACTATTTTTTATTTAGTATAAAATTTTTTAACGAGTAAGGTCGATTTTCATAAAAATTTGAACACGCAAGGTCATTTGAGACGAAAATACCTTAGAACATATATATTTATCTGTACATTTTCAAAATATGTATAAAGAATACATATAAATTTATCTATTTTTATTGAAAGCACGCGTAAAAAATACAAATAAATTTATCTGTTTTATTGAAAGTAACTTGTATAAAGAATACAAATAAATTTATCTGTATTCTTTATACATGTTTTTAATAAAACAGATAAATTTATCTGTTAAGCATAAATAAGCAGACGGACAAATTTATATGTTTGCATAATCTGTGTTGATATGCAAACAAATAAATTTATCTGTTTGCATATTAAACAGATGAATATCAAATAAATAAATTTATTTATTTGCAGAGCATTCTCAGGAGAAATTACGTAATTAGATCTTACGCGTTAAAATTTTTGTTGATGAACATTGCGTGTTAAAATTTATTTTTTTAAATCTTTGGGTAAATTTCCCTACTAATAAAAGTTATAAATAATATAATAAATAAAAAGTAATAATTGATGAATCAATAAAGCTAAATGTATAAAAAATAAGAAATAGAAATAAGAATAATATATATAATATTTTTATATTTTAAACTTTTTATATCTTTTAAGATAAATTTTATACATATATTTATATTTTAAAAAAATTATTCTATGTAATTGAAGGAAAAGCAAATAAAAATGAGATGAAAAAAATTGTCATACCACACTCGTCCTATCTCTTCTTTCATATGACTTCTAATATATAGTGTTTAAAATTAAATAATTGATTCACAAGTTAACATAAGTATTACATATAAAATGACACATTTTATTATACCAAAATATAGTTATTAAATGCAGGTTCGGCCTGAATTTTATGTGACCTGAGCCTAATTTAGAATGGGCCCTCTATATATTCAAATTTTAAAATTTAAAAATAGAGATTATTTTTTAAAAGATTATTTTAAAAAATTCAAAAGAATATACTTATCATAATAATGTGTTTGATTTATTCATTAAAATTTTAAATTTTTTAAATATGTGAAGTTGGCCAAAGAACAACAAAAAGTAAATTATATAACTATCATTGTTTGGATTTTTAAATACTAGATAAATGCTAACCCTACTAGATATGCCAAATCCATATGAGTACTTTACGAAGTTTTAAAAGTGTCCAATTTAACCACCAAATTATAGTAGTTATTCAAAACTAAAATGTTATTATCATGAAATTTTAATAGTCCAGCAACAAATTAAGAACTATTAAAAATTTCAATATAATAATCAAATTATAATAATAATCCAAATCTAAAATATTTCAATGTAAAATTGTAATAGTTAAGCGATAAAAAAATTTAAATTTACTATTAAAACTTTAAGATTATGTATTAAACAAACAAAGTTAAAATACTTTTATTTTTATATGTATATATAATATATTTATACACCAAATTGAGACCCTTATTTTTAACGGAAATCAATTGCTCACGAAATATTCGACCAAAATTTTTGACCAAAATTTAAATGGCGGTGGTCCTGCTTTGTGTAGTCCTTCCGTTGGCTTTGGCACCACCGTGATTGGCAAAGATGGCAAAAACCACTAAATCCTCCTTCATCATCATCATCATCATCATCATCACCACCACCACCACCACCTCCGCCGCCGCCGCCGCAACCACAAAGTCCACAATCATCATCCAACAGTATCACTAGTTCTTCTTTAACTTCAATAACTTCCACCGCCTTCTCCTCCACATAAAAATCACCACCAGGTGGTGGAATGTCATCATCAATTACCACAATTTTCTCATGCTTGATTGTTAGTGTTTCCATACTGCTGGTAGAGAGAGAGAGAGAGGGTGGGGGAGGGTGCGTTGTCTGTGAGATGCCGAATGCGGAAATACGCAATGAAATCTTTCTGATTATGATGCCACTTGTAGCTCTAACTTGTAGAAAAATATCATTTTCTCCACGTAATCCAGCTCCCCCAGAAATTGCAACGTGGATTTTTTTGTATTGCAAAAATTAAAAAAAGTAAGGACATTCTCACACCAGTGAGAACATTCTCACACCAGTGAGAACATTCTCACTGGTAATACGTGGGAGAATATTCTCAGTGGTTATGCGTGTGAGAATATTGCCACTGATATCGTAGAGCCTAGCATGATGAAGGGGAGGTTTGAGTTTACATCTAGCAATTGATGATGAGGAGATGACAGAGATCGTATGATTAGAAAAGAGGAAAAAAAAAAGTAAGGACATTCTTACACCAGTGAGAACATTCTCACTGGTAATGCGTGTGAGAATGTTTTCAGTGGTAATGCGTGTAAGAACATTCTCACTGATATTACAGAGCCTAGCATGATGAAGGGAGGAGGTTTGAGTTTACATCTAGCAATGGATGATGAGGAGATGGCAGAGATCATATGATTAAAAAAGGAAAAAAAAAATAAGGACATTCTCACACCAGTGAGAACATTCTCACCGATAATGCGTGTGAGAATGTTCTCAGTGGTTCAGAATTTTAGATAGTTATGAAATTTGCTATTTGTTGAGTTATTCTTCGAGCAGTGAGATTCTGAACAAATGAAAAAACGATGTGAATTTGTTTAATTAATTCAATAAACATTTTATAACAATGTCTCCCAAAATCGAAGACATGGCCTCCTGCCTCAGTTTCTTCTTGCTGGTGCACCTTCTTCCTTATGCTGCCGCCATCACACCATTCATCACCTACCACTACGGCCCCCTCCTCATCGGGACCCTCTGCCTCACCGTACTCAGGTACGATCGATTCCATTTTGACGAAAAAACGATAGTCCGAGTCTTTATTGAGTTGCTCACCACCGAATGAAGTTTGAGCTTCCAGCCAAACGTCTACGTGTGGTGGTAGAAAGGTGGAAAGTGTTTTGGTTACTAGGTGCAGTAAACGAGAACAAAAATTATGCCACCGAAGGCCCAAGCGATGCCAAGAAGGCCAACGTCGTCGTAGGACCGGTTTGCTTCTTGTGGTAGGTGACGATGATGTTGAGAAAGAGAATGATGGCTTTCGATCATTTATTCGGTCAAATTTTTCAGGACATGTAGCATTGCTCTATTTTTAATTTTTTTTGGAAAAACTTAAAGCACTGGATTTATTACTTTAGCCCCAAAGCCGCCATGACTAAATATGATCCTCGTAATATTACTCATTTTTTAATTGCTTACCAAGCAGTCATAATTTTATCATTAATACAGTACCTACGAATACTACTGAATATCCTTTTGGATTCATCGGATACTACTGAATATTGTTTTGAATTCATTGCTATAAAAATTGCATATATTTTTTCTATAAAATATTATATAAAAATAAATAATTTAGTATACCATATATTTAACATAATACTTTAATTAATGTCTAATTTAAAATTAAATTTTATTGTTCATAAAAAAATAGCTAACTTAAAAGCAATATAAGCTAAATATTTTTTATAATCCATTCACATTAACTAATTTTAGAACTCTTTTATTATGCTATACTTAACGCTTGAATTGCTCATAGCAACATTGCTCATAGCAAGTGCTACCAAACCCCAGAAAGTCAGCCGCGCACGGCTGTCTACGGCCTTAACCGATCAAATCTCTATTAAGCATCACGGGTCGACACAGAAGGGAAAAGAGGTTGAAACCAACAGAAAAGTGCTCAGGGGTCGACACAAATAGCCTAAGGGTCGACACAAATGGCTCGGGGTCGACACAAATAGCTCAGGGGTCGACACAGCCAGCCCAAGGGTCGACACAAATAGCTCAGGGGTTGACACAAATGGCTCGGGATCGACACAAACTGAGAAATGAGTCGACACAAAAGAACCGAGAGGTTCAACGCAAACAGCAACCAGTGAATGTGTAGGCACAAATTGAGAAAGGTGTCGACACAAAAGAACCGAAATTTCAACCAGAGAAATGTGTCGACACAAACTGAGAAAGGTGTCGACACAAAAGAACCGAGAATTCTGCTCAACACCAACAGAAGGATTAGGGTCGACACCATCAGAAAAGGGGTCGGCACAAGACAAAAAGGGTTGACACAAACAATAAATGTGTCGACACAAACGGTCGAAAATGTCAAAAGTGTCGACACAAAAGGAAAAGGTGTTGACACAACCGACCAATTTCTCACAGATCAGAAAACCGACTAGAATGATCTGAATATATTGTCCTGAACAATATAAAATTTTTCATATTCCAACGAAAATCTAGAATCTAAAATCCTGTACATACTCACAGAAAAGTTAGAAGCATAAACATGCATTTTCTGGAGAAGAAAACAAGATCCAAACCGAGCAGGTTTTTAAAACTGAATCATTCTTAAGTTTGTTGGAAGACAATCCAACGCCAAAAAAATATAAATGCTCGGTGATCCAGAAAATACATCTTTACTAACTTTCAACAATTACAATAATCTAAAATTACAGGAAATAAAATAATAGGAATAGAATTTGCAAACCGAGTCCTGCAAACGCAGTTTTCTTAAGAATGATTTACCGCCTACCGAAGGTATTGTAGTTTTTCCACCGGCATCACTCTCCCAGGATAAAACGACTCCACGATCGTTGGAACACCACCAAGGATCGGCTACGAACGTACTCCGTCTGTATTTCTCTCTCTTACAGCTTGTACTATAACCTGAGTTATATCTCTCCTTTCTCACCTATTCTCTGTTGATTTTCCGCCTGTGTCTTATCTGCTCTCTTCTTTCTCTGCTTTCTCTTCTTCTGAAACTGTAGAGGTTGACAGCATATATAAGCTATCCATCATAGAGGGGGTTACAGGGAAATCAATAGCCATGAATGGTATTGATTTCCAAGATTCAATTGCCAATTGAATGGTCAATTCAATTACAATTGAATTCTGCTATTGAATTCTGGAATTTAATGACCAATGAATTCACATATTCCAACACAAACAAGCCCTAAAAGTCATTTCTATGAAATCAAAAGCATTTCATTATTTGCTGCTTTAATTTTTTCTTCGTGAGCTGATCAAGCCGCTAACCCGTCAGTTCATCCAACTGCTCATTTTTATGTAATTTTTTTAACCTTACTTCTTTTTTGAGCTTCTAATTAAATAAACGCATACAATTGTTTATAGCATCTCCAACTCTCTCCCTATTTCCCCTTCTTTGCCACTTTGGCAAAAAAACTCTGAAAACAGCGCTCCAATAGCCTCACCGTTTGCCTTGCCAATATAGCCTTTTGAATTTTCGCTCTCCATTTGTGGCGAGCAATCAATTAATTTGGCGATCCTCCGACAATATTAATTTTTGAATCAAAGGTATACCAACAGCTCCAAACAGTGAAATTTGTACGGTGCATTTTGCTCTTCCAATCTTAGTTCTTTGTTTTGTTATTGAAATTTCGATCTTATTGCTAAAATCAATTTGCATTTCGCGGTTTTGCTAAGATTTTGGGGTCAATTTTTTAACCCTACTTTTTTTTTGAGTTTCTAATTAAATAAACGCATACAATTGTTTAGAACATCTCCAACTCTCTCCCTATTCCTCCCTCTTTGTCACTTTGACAAGAAAGTTTTGAAAACAGCGCTCCAATAACCTCACCATTTGCCTTGCCAGTATAACTTTTTGAATTTTCGTGCTCCAATAACCTCACCATTTGCCTTGCCAGTATAACTTTTTGAATTTTCGTTCTCCATTTGTGACGTGCAATCAATTAATTTGGCGATCTTTCAACAATATGATATTTTGAATAAAAAATATACCAACAGCTCCAAATAGTGAAATTGGTGCTCTGCATTTTGCTCTTTCAACCTTGGTTCTCTGTTTTGTTATTAAAATTTCGATGTCTTGTTAAAATCAATTTTTGATTTCGCAATTTCGCGATTTCACAATTTTGCTAAAATTTTGAGGTCAATTTTTTAACACTACTTTTTTTTTTGAGCTTCTAATTAAATAAACGCATACAATTATTTAGAGCATCTCTAACTCTCTCCCTATTCCCCCTTTCTTCGCCCTCTCTCCCTATTCCCCCTTTCTTCGCCATTTTGGCAAGAAAGCTCTGAAAACAGCACTTGAATGTCCTCACCATTTGCCTTGCCAATATAACTATTTGAATTTTCGCTCTCAATTTGTGGCAAGCAATCAATTAATTTGGCGATCCTCAAACAATATGATTTTTTGAATCAAAGGTATACCAATAGCTCCAAACAGTGAAACTGGCAATAGTTCCACCACAAAAACAAAATATATGAAAGGAACAAAAAATAAACACAAAGTACAAAAAATTAAAGGCTGAATCTAACATTGCCTGACCAAAAAATCACATTGCTATTCAAGAGAATCAAGACCAATAAAACCACCAAAACTAATTAATATGACTTCGCTCAAGCTAAAATGACAGTTGACAAATTCAAACTTAAATGATTCCAATCTTATTTGCCACATCCAAGGCATCATAGTCTGGGGTCAACCGAACATATGCCTTCTTGGTTCCATCAGGCCTGCACCACAGGAATATCAACTGGGGTTATCTCAATTTGCCACATTTTTTTTTTCATTTTTGGTTTTTGACAAGTGCAGTAATGTCATTAAAAATGCCGAATAGATCGTAATCGTGAACACACAGAGTATACAAAGCCAAAACGTAAAACCAACAATATGAAAACCTATGCAACCTGGATACTCAAATTCTCCAAAATCTCACAAAAAGGGTCCACAAAAAAGGGGGCATGCGCCGTGCAGTTGAGTTCACATTGAAGACATATTAACTCAACTCTGAGTTAAAAATCATATATTTCAGCTGAATCAATCACAGTTGTCCAAAACCAGTTCATAGTTGGGTACGGCTATTTTTTATCTAACATGGTTGAAGTGTCAATTATAAAGATAATAGTGAAAAGTGAAGACAATATACTAAAATCTGATTTGTGGCTTATCGTTATCATATGCAATAAAGCTATTGAATGAAAACAAATGTCTACTATGAGAAATTAGTATGTATAAATTAATACATATCTAAAAAACATATTGCCCACACCTATATCCAACTTTCGAATACTTTTTAGCCGGGTTTGTGTATCTTTAGTTTAGAAGTTTTATGCGCCCAAATGTCCAATTCCTATATACACGTTACACACCCACGCCCAACACTCGGTACCAGAATCCATGTAACATAGTATATGTTCATGTCGTTTGAAGAAAATCAAACATTAAAATAGCTATCCCTTATAACCCGGCATTTTATGGCAGAATTCTACCAGAATTAATAGTAGAATATGTTTCTTGCAAAATCATAAGCACTACAAACAGATTTTTTTTTTTTTGGATATGGTGAGATGTTGTAAACTGTAACTGCATTTAATATGCTGCAATTTGTGTAAAACATCTTGTAAGGAACTAAATTCCTACATTGCAGTTAAGCATGTTAGAAGATAGCTACCTGATCAAAGTGTTCACTTTCTTGGTCTGAATGTCATACATCTTTTTCACTGCATCCTTTATCTTTTTCTTGTCAGCACGGATGTCAACAATGAAAACCAGGGTGTTGTTATCCTCAATCTTCTTCATTGCAGACTCAGTAGTTAGTGGATATTTCAGGATCTGATAATGGTCCAATTTGTTTCTTGGAGGTGCACTAATGCGTGGATACTTTGGGTTCCTGTCCTTCTTCAATGTCTTTGGCCTGTGGAAGGTCACTGATGTTCGGATCTTCTTAGCTTTCTTCTTGAGGAGTAATGAACCGGATTTCACAGCCTTTGCAGCCTTCAAGGCCTGTGCCTTCGGATCACCCTTTTTTGTACTCTCAGCTGTAGGGGAGGAAAGGTTAAAAGTTGGTAAGAAAGCAAGCTGAAAAAGGCAAATTTTCCATTGAAAAAAATGTAAATCCCACCAAAAAGAGGAAAAAAAAGGATCTAGGGTTCTGTCTAGCCATCAAATTTAAAACCCAATCAAGCAAATATAAAATGGACAAACTATTTCAACTTCCTTAAAGCAGACGCTGATGTATTGAACTAAGAGTCAAGTGGAAGAAGATTTACCAACCAATAGCTAATAAAATGTACCTTTTTTTCTTTATTTCTTTTTTTTTTTGACAAGTCATTCTTTAAAATGTTTCTATTTGAAGATGAAAATCTACCAAGTGTAAATATAAGGATGGATATACCAGCTAAATGACGGAAAAATTATCACTTTATATTATTTTCTTCCTAAGACATATCACTTTGAAAACAGTGAACAGAAGGAGATGAAATGACAATGATTATCTTCTGACATCACTGCTAAGAAAAACTGGGTATAAGCCAATATTTTCTGAACAGAGAGTAACATTCAAGCCAAGGGATAAAAAAACATAGTCTTATGGTTTTGCTTAAATTCGAGAAGGACTTCAAACATTATGATGTTGGAAGGATTAAACAGCACATTAGCCATTTCAAGTGACGTAACACCAAAGAAATAAGACCACCTCTGGTTTTCAACACAGTACCAAATTTTTACTTGTTAAATTTCAATGTCCGATACTATACTACTCACAAGCCCAAACCAGTGCAATTGGGATAACAAGAGATCCTTTCCTTTACCTAAATTGTATTATACATAAGAGATGGTGCATTCAAACAGATGCAGACACGGGCAAAGACAAGCATTAGCCCAAACCCACTATAAAAGAGAATCCCTTACAGCATGTTTGATTGACTGGATTAAATGTAGGATTAGATTGCATATCCCACAGAAATGTATCTTCAAAGGATTATATGTAATTGAATAACCAATGCTACAAAATATAAGATATACAATTGTTTAGAGAACGTGGTATTAGTAACCCCATCACTAATAGTCCCATGGAATTACTTATTAATTATCATGTGGGATTATATATGATCTCATTATTAACCGGGTCAATCAAATGGGGCCTTAATGCTTAAGCATATATGGTTCACCACATAGTCATTTGTTTCAATAATTCAAAGTGAAACCAAGTCATGGTATAATCCACAGAAATGAATCAGAACACATTCAAGCTTAGAAAAATCAAATCACCGACTAGCCAATACCATTAAGGAGCTTAAATCAGTAGAAACATTCAGTAACAAACAAATCTACCACAAAACTAAAACTCCAGTTAAATCTTTACACAGATATAATATCGCAATTGCAGATTAATTCCATAAAGTGATGAACGTACCTTTAGGAGCCATGGGTTACAGCTGCTAGCAAATCCGACCTAAATTAAACCAGTCGAATAAAAATCACAAAAATGAGAACCTCAGTCCTTCAAATCATAACTTCAAGAAAAATCGTGTGAAGCGAATTTTCGTCAAAAGAAATAATATTAATCAGTTCTTGATACATCATCCAGCTAACATTGCTACTCTACGTTGAAGAGATTCATAGGAAAGGAAAGAAATTTATTGAAAAGATTATTGTTAGTGCAGCTGAAACCCTACCTCGAGGAGACGACGGTCGATGCGGCTGACGAGTAGGGTTCCGAAATGAGGACGATGATATATGGACGCAGCGTATATATTATACTGAGTGAATTACCGAAATGACCTTCATTTTGCTTTAAATCCACCGTTAGCCCTGTTTTGGGTCTCTTTAAAGATGAGTTTTTTTTAAAAAAATAACTTTTAAATTGTATTGTTTGACTTTTTTAAAAAGTTACTAATTTTTAAAAAGAATTTAATATATATATATATATATCTTAAACACATTAATTCTTCTAAGATAAAATTACTATAATATTTTTAATTAAAAAAATTAACTTTTTTAACAAAAATAAAAAAAAATCATATTAATATCCTGAATAATTGTGTTAGACTTGTATGAGTCCACGTTGATTCCATTTTGATAATTTAAATATTTTATTTTTTTATTCTTAATGTGTAGATTATGAATGTGTAAAGTAAAATTGATCAAATATTTTAAAATATCTAATTAAATTATATTTATTTTTTAAAAAGTAAATAGTATCGTCCATTTACATTTCATTTTTTAAGACAATATGTAATTTGATTAATAGTTAATGATATTCGATCAATTTAATTTTTTATATAAATAATTTATATATTTAAAATAATAAAATAAACGATTTCAATCATTGAAAGAACAACACTTGGGTCCACAAACAACCCAACAAGACCAGTCCCTCTTAGGTATGGGTGTCCAAGAGATTCGAAAAATCCGTGAACCAATCCAGCCCGATCTCTATGGGTTGGGTTGGGTTGGTTCAGTTCTACTAGGGTGATTGGTTAATTCTGGATCCAAAATAATTGAAACCAATATATTCGGGTCGGTTCTCAGGTTGACGAGCTATCAACCCAACTTAACCCAAGACCTGAAGGTATATTATATATAATAATATAATAATATATTTATTTATAAAAATTAAATTTATGTTAATTTTTAAAGAGATGGAGTCAAGATATTGGGCTCTAAGCCTCTAATTACTATTTGGTTATAAAAACCCCCACTTCTCTGCACTTTCTCTCTACGTGATTAAACAATACAGGAAATTGAAAGAAGATTTGAGTGCTATAGTAATACATTTAAAACTTATTTTCTTTCTAATATGCTCGTAGTTTGTATTTATACATATTATATGCATCTATTATCTAAAAAAGTTTTGGAGATTGAAAGTTTCACATGGGTGCAACCAATTAATATAAGATGATAATTCTTTTTGTACAATTCGTCTATAAAGTTTGATAATTTTATGTGAATGTATTTTAAATAAAGAATACTTTTTTATTTTAAAATTGTGTTATTTAAAATTATAACTCTTTAACTCCTTAAAAAGAATGTATTTTTGTTCCCCATTAAAATAACTTAGGAAGTATTCTAATTGTTTTTGCACCTTCTTTATATTTTGAATAATGAATTGAAGTTTGAATCCCACTTTGATGATAGAACAGTGGTTCAACCCGAACTAACCCGAGTTAAAATGGATTGGGTTGTGTTGATTCTAAAGTGTGAATGATTTGGTTCCGAATCTATTTCTTAAGAACCGATCTTGTTCGGTTTGGTTCTACGTTACAGTTCAACCCAATCCGGATCGACCCATGCCCACCTCTACTTTTAGGGATTAAAAAGAAGCCAAACTCTTAAAAATATAATCAGATTAAAATATAAAAATATTATGTTTATTTATTATTTTTTATATTTATTTCTTATCTTTTATATTTTTAATTTTAATTTTTCATCAGCTATTATTTTTTATTTATTACAATATCTTTAAGTCTTATTAGCATTACTTTCTTAGAATTTATAAACTATTCTCGATATATCTTCACCCACACCATGTCATAGCTTCTTTTCAATTTTCTCTCTACGTTCCCGCTCCAACAAAATAAAAGATAAAAACAAAATACCACACCACACCCTGCTCTATTCTCATTCCTAGACTGTATTTTATTTAAGGGAGGGCCGCTAAGGGCTCATTTGGTAAAAAATCAAATCAAAACACTAATTCCTATAATATTTTATTTAAATTACGATGACTTTAAAAATAAAATAATACCCCGCATTCATAACTTATTTATCACTATTATTAATTACATATAATTATTAATATCAAATATGTAGAATGAAAAAATGGTTCAATTTGAATAAAAAAGTAAAAAAATAATAATAATTTTTTACCAAAGCAATCAACTTTTAAAAAAATAGCTTAAAAACTGTTGGTTTTTTGCCTTGAAATTTTTAATTTTCGTAGGATACTCTTGGGATATTGACTGCTCAAGCAATTTGGAGTCCGTTCGAGCGATTTGTCGCGCAGCAAAAAATTTTGTGCAGCAACTAGGATTTTATTTTGACCTAGAGGCTTCCTATATAAGAATTTTATATTCCATGAAAACTCTATAATGTTTAGAACGTTTAATACATTGAGTGAGGCTTAGTTTTAGATATCAGAGAGTGTAGAAAGTTGATGAGAGGTTCGGCTTAAGTTTATAGATATATTGTGAAATAAAGAGTGATCATTGTAATCCTTATTTAGTTACTAGTAGATTGTTTCATCTCTTCTATGGAAGTAGATAATCAGTCGAACTACGTACTTTCTTCTGTTATTGGTTGTTTATATTCTTTTATTTTGCTATTATAGATTGAAACTTACATGAAATTTCGTTTGGTTGCCCAAATCAGTTGATCTTAATCTTTTTGGAGATTTGTGTCTAAAAACCCAACAAATGATATCAGAGTCGATAGTTATTAAAGATCTAAGGTCGTGGTGGAATATCAGAGTTCTGGTTCAAGGATTAATCACAAGTTGTAGTAAAGATGACAAACATCAAGTATGAAATTAAAAAGTTTACCGGTAAGAATAACTTTTCTCTACGGCAGAGACAAATGAAGAAACTGTTGATCTAACAAAGGGTCTTTAAGGTGTTGCTCGGCAAGGCAAAAAAAGTCAAAAAAGATGACCGATGACAATTGTTATGATCTTGATTATAAGACCGCTAGTTTGATTTGGTTAAATCTGGAAGACGAAGTTATTCAAAATATACTCGATGTAGAGATAACACACGAGAACTGAAAGAAGTTGGAAGATCTCTATATGAAGAAGAATCTAGCCAACAAGTTGTATGTGAAGAAGTAACTGTATAGATTGCAGATGAGCGAAGGTATAAAGTTATTGGAACATCTCAATATATATATAATATGCTCATCACACAGTTATCCAGATTTGAAGTGGAGGTTGATGATGAGGATAAGGCTATCCTCTTCTTGGCATCGCTTCCGACGTTCTATGATTATCTAATGACAACATTAATGTACGGGAAGGACACTCTAAAGTTAGAAGAGGTCAACCATGCTCTTTTATCACTTGAAAAGATAAAGAGAAATAATAAATTTGATACAGAAAGCGTGTTTATGGCTAAATCTAAGCCAAGGAATGGAAAGAGCAGATCTAGTGAGCATGGTTCCAACAGTGGTAAATCTCGGTCCAAGTTACGTGCAAGAAAGGATGTAGAGTGCTTCAATTATCACAAAATTGGTCATTACAAGAGTCAGTGCCAAGAATTGAAACAACATCTAAAGGAAAAGAATAAGGAAAAAATGCCTGCAGAAACTATTAGTTTTGCTGAAGATTCGTCAGACGATGAATTATTCTCAGTTTCCTTAAATTTTAACTTCTTGTCAAAGTCGTGGATATTAGATTGAGGATGTTCATACCATATTTGTCCATTTAGAGAATGGTTTGATTCGTATAAGTCTTGGAATAGGGTAACGGTTCTAATGGAGAATGACTCAACGTGTTAGTCCATTGGAATAGGTACAATGAAAATTGTAATGTTTGATGGAGTTCTAAGGATTTTGGCAAATGTCAAACAAGTTCCAGGGTTAAAGAAGAATTTTGTTTCTTTGGAAACATTGGATTCTCTAGGTTATGAGTTCACAGCAAATGGTGGAGCAATGAAGATCAGTAGAGGATCTTCAGTTATTATGAAATGGTAGAAAGTGAAATTTCTCTACAGATTGGTATGGGACACATGTAGTAAGTGGAGTTACCTTTACTACACAAACATAGTCCAGTAGGGACTATATGAGACACAAACATTTACGGCTTGGTCAGGTTGACAAGCATAGTATATTAGAAAGTCAAAAGAAAAGTGTAGTGGTCAAGGTGGAGCTCAATCAGAGTAGTTCACCCAGAAAATCGAGTGATGGTAGTTCAAGTCAACAACACCATGAACAGTCAAGTGGAGAACATTCATCTTACAAGCAAGTTATAGGTAGCATATAAATAGTTCAGGGGCAAGTTACAGTGTCAAAAAAGATAGAGTTTCCACATAAGACTAAGAATTTAAAGTTTGGAAGATTATCCAAAGACAAGAAAAATGTTGATGGCAAGAGGGTCAAGTTTAAGTGTAGCTTGAAATTGGTCCAAGTTTGTTCAATTTGATGATCCAGATAAAATGGAGCACTCATAACCGAAAAATGAGTACATAACGAGACAGTTGATAGATTTTCAAGTTAGTTCAGAAATTCGAGCCAAGGTGAAGATTGTTGAATTTTTGCCACGAATGTTTTGATTTTTCATAGGACACTCTCGGGATATTGACCGTTCGAGTGATTTGGGGTCCACTCGAACGGTTCGCCGCGCAGCAAAAATTTTTATGTGACGGCTAGGGTTTTGTTTTGATCTAGAGGCTTCTTATATAAGAATTTTAAATCCCATAGAAACCCTAGAACGTTTAGAACATCTAGTACACAGAGTGAGACTCAATTTTAGAGATCATCGAGTGTAGAGAGATAGTGAGAGACTTAGTTTGATGCCATAGATATATTATGAGGTAGAAAGTGATCATCATAATCCTTATTTGATTAATATTGGATTGTTTCTTCTCTCTCATAAAGGTAGGCAGTCAGTCGAACTGCGTATTTTCTCGTGTTTTTAGTTGTTCCTATTTTTTTATTTTTCTATTGTGGATTGAAGCATACATATGATTCCGTTCGATTGTTCAAATTTGTTGATCTTATTCTTTTGGGAATTTATGCCTAAAATCCCAACAAAACTAAGGGTCCACTTGGTTGCGTTTTATAAAATTGTAATTTGAAAATTATTTTTGACAAATAAATTTGAAAATTGTTTTCTAATATTTTGAGAAAAAAAATTACATTTGGTGTACTACTTTTAGAAACCCTAACTCAAACCTAAACTCTAGCACTAACTCTAACGCCGGCGACCCTAACCAGAGCTCGTGCCGCCGCCGGCGAATATCAAAAAAACACAGAGATGCCGGCGACGACGACGCCAACGGCCACAGGACGATCTAAACGACAGATCTCAACGACGTTCGTTCAACAGATCTCAACGATGACGATCTGAGTGCGACGAACGATCGATCTTCACCAACCCGCAGATGTCAACGATGACCATCTCAACAGATCTCGAAGCTTCGTCGTCGTCGTTTGCATTTGGCTGTCGGCGTCGTCCTGTATCAGGAAATTGATCTCGCCACCGACGACCACCTGAGAGACTAAGACGAACGATGACGACAACAGCGACAGACGACGACGACGTCGACGAAGCTTCGCGACGACGACAACGAGCGATCCAGGATGACGCCGACAAAGCTTCGCGACGACGACGATGACGACGAAGCTTCGAGCTCTGTGTGTTCATCGACGACGATGATGAAGCTTCGAGATCTATGTGTTCATCGACGGCGACAACGACCGCCAACGACGACGACGACGACGTTGAGATCTGTTGAAGAAAAAATTGAGTCAAAAAGTGAAAACAACTTTTAGTTGATTTCAAAAATTGCCAACTTTGTGACTCAATTTTTTCTCTTTTTTTGAAATTTTTTTTCAAAAGTTGCTACCAAACGAAATTTTTGAAATTTTGAAATAAAATTGCTCTGAAAACTGAGTTCCAAAAATAGAATCAAGCGGGACCTAAGTTATCAAATAATCTATTTTAAACCAAATTTAATTCTTTTAGCTAAAAATATATATATATAACAAAAAAAAAATTTAAATTAGTTGTCAATGAGAGCCTAACACGACAAGTTAGTTGGGCCAATTAAAATGTCATGGACTCTGATTGACTTAAACCCAAGCCTACTGATTGAGTTGAACCTAAACCCACATATATTTGAGTCATTTTATAACCTTATTTATATTTTTTTCCTCACCATTGTTTTTTAAATGTTGGAAACTTGCCATTGGCCCAACCAAAATATATCAATAAAATGCAAACAGCTTCATGGGGATACTGGATAATAATTTGTCAAATAGCCCATGCACTTTGTCTCCATGAATTTAAGGCCAGTTTTGGGAATCAAGAAGAGAAAAGAAAAGTATACGAAAAAAAAACTAATTAAATTAGAAAATAAAATATGTTTTTTTCTCCTCTTTATTTAGATAATCATGAAACAAAAGACAGTGCCTTTTTATCTTATTTAGTTAAACTAATAAAAATAAATAAAAATAAAATATCTTATATAATTTTATCGAACTAACTTTATTTAAAATAAATAATACCTAAAGTTTTGATTTATAGAGGGCGAGCTTTTTTATTAAGAAAAGTCGTCAAACCTAAATGCATTATAAAATCGATATAAAATTGAGATATATCGAATACAAGATAATACTTCAAATAGAAAGAAAAAAAACCTTCACACAAAGAACAAAATCGCACACACGATGAAAATCAAACCTCGTGCATGAGCAATATTAAAACATAATAATATTAAAAAAAAGATCTAAAAACAAAAGTTAAGAACAGATCATAATGGTCCGCACATTGTTCTTCCATAATCAGGTGCCATCACATTGTAGTTTTCACACTATTCACAAAAAATTCTACTAAAAGCCTATGGATGGTCACTTAGCTTTAATTTTAAAATTATTAGTATCGACTTGTACTAATTTAATAAACATTCAAACCTAAAAGCACTACACTCAAAAAACATGGTGAAAAAAGAACAGAGAAAAGATAAAAGTAGACTAAAAATAAAATAAAATACAAATTACACATAGCAATAAAAACTGAGGAAAAAACAAACAAGATAGAGGGAGGAAAATGGAGGGAGCCAGAAGAGGAGAGAGATGGAGATTTGAAAAAGAGGGACTAAGGCCTTGTTTGGCACGTTGGTTTTAAATTGGGCTTTTTGTCTTTTTGTTTTGTAGGATTTTTTAGTGAAAAAGTAAATAAATAATTATTAGAGAACCAAAATTTATGAAATAATCAAAGACATAGAATGAAGAGAGAACAGTGGTTTAGTGGAGGAGAAAGCTAATCAATATCAGAGTATCTAACATTATAAACACGTAGGATTAAAAATTAACGAATCATGAAAAAATCTAAATAAGTGCACGATCATCCCTCCAATTTATTACCCTCTAAGCTATTATGATAGAGATGTTAGTAATATATTTTTACCATAAAGAAATAATAGAACATAATACAGCATTAATGTATTTTTATGTATTTGAACCTTTTCATTATATATATATATAAAACCGTATTATATGGGTTCACTGCTAATAAAATATAATATCAAAACATTCTTATGTTTTTTAGCTTAAAAGTCATGACCTAATTTTTATCAATTTTTTTTCTGATAATAACACGTCATTTTATGACTAGTTTGATTTAATTATATTTAAATTTATATAAAAATATTGGACTTAAAAATTTTTTGAAAAATTATTTGACTATCTAAGTTTGGCATATACCAATAGTAATTTATTTTAAACATATGTTTAATTTATTTTAAGCATATGTTTACCTACAAATTTATTCCTTATCTATTATTAATTACATTAATTAGGCATGTTCCATATCCCATGCTAATTGCCTTAATTAGGCAAGTGTTTCTTAATAAGTTACACAGGTTTCTCATGAGAGTAATGATATGGTGACATGGAATTGGTGTTTAATTAATTTTCGTGGTATTTGGTATTGTCGAAATTAGTAATTTATAAATTGTAACTTATAGCAGAAGTTGTGAGTATTTAAAAAAAATTGTAACTTCTAATTAAAATATAAGAAAACATAGTTATAAGTTATAGTAGAAATTACAAGTGTTTTAGAAAAACTTGTACATTATCGTTAAAATTAGTAGTGGAAACTTAAAAACTACTAGCAGTAGTTCTGACAAACACCCCCTTATGTTTTGAAAATATTTTATAATTTTTGTTATGTATACACACCTGTTTTGAAAACTATTAATGTTTTTAGAACTTACTCGCGCATCGTAAACTATAAAACATGATCATAAAATTTTTGAAAATGATAAATTTTTCATTTGATGTGAAAATGAGAAATTTATTGAAAACAAAAAATTAACAATATTAAATTAGAAATGAGAATGTACACAAAATAAGAAAAATTTTAAAAATAAGAACATTTTTGATTAATATTTAAAATTTTAGATCTTAGTAATGTAATATAAACTTAAAAATCTTTCATTTGTTACAAATGATAAATAATATGCAATATATAAATATTTTATAAATAATAAACTTTTTAACATTCTAAAAATGAGATACATGTAAAAATTGAGAACATTTTTATTTTTTACAATTTGTGTATTATATTGTAGCAAAACGTAATTATCTTTATAAGTTCAAAACATTCAATCTAATTTTCTTAAAATTTTAAATTGTTTAACATTAACAATAACATGTGTTGTTTCATGATTGATCTAAATCAATTATATTTGAATTTATGTCAAAATATTTAATTTTTTAAGAATCAAAATATTGTCTTAAAAGACGGAGAGTGTAACTATAATTCTTAGTATGAATTGTAATTTATAGAATTAAAAAAATTTAATTCAAATTAAATTAAGTTTTTCTAATTACCTAAGAAGTTTGAATCTTATTTACTCATCAGGTACGACTGTAACTTATTTATATACAGTTCAACCTCTCTGGCAGCTTGGATTTTTTATATTTTTCGTGATATCAAGAGCTTAGACAGTCGAACTAGGGTTTAGATCATGAATTGCAACTCCAACTCAATTCGTGATCAGACATACAAGAATACAACAAAAGACTCGAGGTGCAATTCATATCCTTTTTGTATGCATACATTTGGCAAATTTCTATTTGAATCTTGAGACGAGATCAAATTAGAGATATCTCGAATGTATAATCCTTATTCTGTCGAGCTACAATTTTTATCAAGCTCTCTTCATTTTTTTACAATATAATCCATAAGAACAGTCATTGGTTCTTGAGATTCTATTTTCGAACAACTACCACCATACGTTACCCCCTCGACTGCCATCATAGCAGTCGTCCCCACTACTACCACCATCATGGCCCACACCCCATCAGTACTGCTGCCACCTCCTCCCCCACTTCCACATCCACCTCCTCCTCCACCACCACCACCACTATCACTACTATTATCATTGATGTTGCTATCATCATCTCTACCATTATTGCCTTTAATGCCACCACTGTCACTACTGTAGCCATCACCATTACTATCATCGCTAATGACACGAAAAATTAATGGCTTGCGCGCTTTTTTTTATTGTAGAATATTTTTGTTCTTTTGATAAAAAATATATTTTACTGAAAATGTATTTTACGTTGTTTTTATCAACTAAATAGTAAAAACTAAAAAAAAATTATTTTATCACAAAATATTTTACGTTAAAACAAACATGGTCTTAAATTTTTAACAATAGTGCTAAGGATACTAATTTATTTTATGAAATTAATGTTTCAAAAAATGCAGCACAATTACAACAATAAAATTTAAATAGAATTCATGTAGGGCCTATTACATCAATGGTTGTGATTGTGCTACATTATTTGAGTTGTTCATTTAATAAAATAAATTGATATCTCTAACATTATTAATTTTTTAAACATCTATATTACAAAACAGAGAGGTCTTATATGACACGTTATATTTTGATCAAATTGTTGAAATTGTCCAAACTTACATCCAAGTACAATAAGTACTACTGTACAAAAATATCACATCTCTCCTCATTTAATACAGTTGGTTTGGAAAAATATTACTTCTCTCTTTATTTAATACCGTCTCTCTCTTCATTTTTCTCTTCGAAAAAATAATTTTTAGGATTTTTTTTCTTTCTAAAAAATGAATTTGTTTTATTGAAGAAATGTTGTTTTGATTACCTTTGATAAAAAATTGTTCAATTAGTTCTTTTTTAATATAAGAAAATTTGTATTATGTGACAACTTAAAATGTGTCATTTTTTATTAAAATTAATTACTATTTTTTTGGAGAAAATATTTTTCTTCTCACCTAAAAACTAAAAATTAAAATGGTTGTTTTTCCCATCTGAAAATTAAAAATTAAAAATGTAATTTTGGTTAACTTAGATAGAAACTTGGTTTGAATCATTTTCTATTTATAAAAAGAAATTGTGAGATCCTGACCCGTTTTCTTTTTTCGGCGTTTTCGGACGCGCGTTACGTACTTTCGTTCGAACATGTTTTTATTACTTTTGATGCATGATCAGACTTAGATATGCATGCAGGGTAGGTTCCCAGGGCCGTGGGACGTTGTTGCGCGAATCTCAAAAATTTTTAAAAAAAAAGATATTTTAGAAACCTATAAATATCTGGAGTTAGATATTTTCAACAAAATATTTTTCAAAACCTAACTCCTAAGTTTTTCGTTTTCTCTCTACCGTCTCTCTAAGTTCTTGGGGGCCTGAGGTTAGGTTTTTAATGATTCAACAGCGGATCCTTACTTTTGGCGTCGTGGGCTACGCAACCATCCGATCATAATTTAATTCTGGCAAAGCTCGATTTTGCACGTAGTTCGAGGCGTCGAGTTTTAAACTCACCGAAGTAGGATTCTATACCTGTATGTGTTGTAAGGGTGCTGTGGGTAATCGGGTGTCTTTTTATCGGTCGGATTGTTGTAGATATGATTTTCTATAAAGTTGATTTTTGAGTTAAAAAACATAGTTTTTGTCGATTTCGGTGGATGGAGTCTGGTGCCGGGAGTTTCTTTTGAGATCTTGGTGTTAGGCCTAGGCGTGTGGATGTTCACGGATGTTGATTTGGAGTTTGGGGGTTTCGATTTGAGATTTAGAGGGCTGAACCCGTAGCCTAAAAATGATTTCTGGGTGAGTTCAGTCGATCGAACCTATGGGTTCAGTCGACTGGATCATCGTTTTGGGGTTCGATCGACCGAACCTATAGTTCAGTCGATTGAACCGTTCATTGAGGCTTTTTTGGTTTTTCAGTGTGGTCTTCGGTCGACTGGGGGCTTGGTTCGGTCGGCTGAAGTGCTAGGGTGTGTTTTGGTGGTTCCGTGGTTGGGTTTGGATTTTCGATTGGCGTCCTATGGTATTCAATTGATTGATTTATGGGAATTGATCGATTCAAATACTTGTGGGTTCCTTTTGGGGTTTGGTTAATGGCGTTGTGGTTTCGGGGGTCGTGTGGTGGCCCGAGGTGCTTATGTGATGTCGTCCTTAGGTGTGATGCGCATGGTTGGTTTAGGGTTCGTGGCACGGTTGTGTGAGTGCTGGTTATGTGCGCGACGTGTGGGTTCATGACTTGGTTTAAGGTGGGGTTCTGGTGAGAATCGGTCTGAGGGAGGTTTCAGGTGTTGGCCTTCGGGTTAGGTGTTGGTTGTCCCAGTTTGTGGACGGCTCGTTCGGGTTTCGGATGACGGGTATGTGGCTTGTGATGTCTTGTCGGGTTATATGGTTATGCGCATTTAAAACTGTTTCTTCATGTATGGATTACATAGCATGATATCCTATGTATATTATGGTTACATGCTGTAGAACTCAGAGTTTTATTAGGCATGGATGTGATGGATCTGTGGGGAACATGCATGTGATGTATGTGGTATGTTATATGCATTTAAATCCTGATTAGGTTATGCATAGGAATGTTTGGCGTTATCTCGTAATTTCAGTTTTATCCTGTAATATGCCAATGCGGTGTTATCCCATGGTATGATCTGTAGTCGGCGGTTCTATTCCGTGGCTTACGGTATAGTATACGATTTTATCCCGTGGTCTAGTTTACGATTTTATACCGTGGTGTGCGGTCTTATCCCGCGGTAAGCGATTTTACCCCGTGGTTTGGTCTATGGTTTTACCCCATAGTATACAGTTTTATCCAGGGAATGTATGTTTATGTACAGGTTTTTATCTCGGCGTTAGGGCTGTTGTTGCGACATGTGAGGGCCAGTTGTTAGATTTGTGGTTGTGGCGTATGAGAGCCGGTTGCATGTATCATGGATTGCATGTATTGCATTATGAGACAGATAGATCAGTTTTCAAATTATTTTTAAGAGTCGTATGAATCGTGATCTAAAAACTGTTTTCCAACTATTTTCAGGCTCCTGTGAGTGAGTCAAAACATGGTTTATATCATTGCTTTCCCATTAGCATGTGAAAACTGATTTCAAGGCTTGAAATAGAGTCTAAACCTGCACTTCGATTTCCTAGCATGTTTTGTTTATATTGCATGCTTGTCTAGTTTCTGCTGAGCCTTGCCTCACGGTGTGGGATTTATTTTTCTTCAGGTACCGATCATGCTGGTTGATCTGCAGGTACCGGAGGAGATGGAAGAGTGTAGTCTTCCTTTTTGTTAGGTTTTTACATGTATGTTATAACATGTTTTTCGGGCGTTGGAGCCATGTAATAGTGTCGTTTGGTGTTTATATACAATGTATGTATGATTTATTTTGAGAGTGTATTCTCGGTTGGGTATCACGTTTAGTTGTTTATGAGTGTTTCACGTAGCTCGGAGTTTGGGGCGTGACAGAAATTGTTTTATTTATAAAAAAAAAACTGTTGAAGAAGTTATAGGAACTTTATAATTTGTTCCACATAGTATAGGATTTTTCTTTTTGGATCGAGTGTGAATGTTATAATTATATCGAAATTTTTTATATTATACATGTGGAGAAATGCGAAGCCATGTGAACCACGGGACCCACCATATCTCTTCAAGATTTGTTATTTATTTATTTTTTTGTTGTGAGGGGTTTGAATTAAATTTATTTAATTAAAAAATTATTGTTTTTTGTAAAAATTTGATTGGTTGATGGATTGGCTTATTATGAAGTTATGGGTACTTCTAATTTGATCTTCAAACTTTATGTAAAGTTATGAATTTATTTTTATTTGTTTTATTTCTCAAATCTTAGGCATTTTAATTATAGTAATAATTATTTTAAAATTTCAATAATTCATGTAATTTATTTATTATTTTATTATTTTATTTTTTTTATTAATTACATTTTATGTACAAGAGAGTGCGAGAGCCCTTTAATAGTTGAGTAGAAGAAATTGATTCGAAAGTATCTTTCAGATTTATAGGTCATAGGTAGAAAATATTTTATTAAAAAATTAGTTTTGATCAATTCTATTATAAAAAAAAAGTCAGTACATAATCTCTATTATGTAATCCCTTTTATGTAAGTTTTAATTAGTTGGACTGTTTATTTTTGTTAATTGATTGAGAATGCTTGGATAGATGTTAAGCAAAAACTTAATTTTAAATTACTTCATATAATTTTGCTTATGCAATGAACATTTATTATGTAGGTCGAATCCATTCAAGATAGAGTATATCTCTTAATTACATCCCTTGTATGAAGAAAAAATCATTTAATTCCAACTACTTTTATTTTAAGTGAATATTTGAGTTCACTTATAATTACGAGTGCACATTTTTAAATAGGTTACCTATGTATTTATATCGAGTATGGGCCCGAACTAAAATAAAGTCAGTCGTAGTTCTTTAAAAATTTAATTTATTATTTTTATTTGAGAGTATAAAACTCATTTGAATTGGAAATTTAATTTAATTTTATTTATAATGGGTAGATGGCCCATTATTTTATACTTTAAAATTTATTTTTTAAAAAGTAATTTTGGTGAATATTTGAATTCACAAATTTTCTAACTGTAGCTATTGAGGATTGTCTATATATTCAGATCGGTCTCAGAACCGAATTAGAATCAAGTCAATCGTAATTCAAATTTGAAAATTTATATATATGTATATATATTATTTTGATGAACCTCGGGAGTTTATTTATTAATTTAAGAATTTAAAAATCGTGACATCACTATAAGAGGAGTACATTTGGCACCTGCTCCCTTAACGATCATTTGTCAATTCTAAATTATATTTTTTGATTTTAATGTTTGATGAGTGTAAAACTCATTTGTTTTGAAAATTGATTTATTTTAAAATTTTACTTTAATAAATTTTAATTTAGTGAATATTTAAGATTTACTTAAATTGTGAATATACCAATGAGGGTTGCTTTCGCATCTAATTAGGCACAAGACCGTATTAAAATCAAATCAAACGTAGTTTAATATTTTATTTTAGATTGAATTTTATTTTATGAATTTTTCTTTAAGTAAAAATTTAAAATTCACTTAAATTGTAATTGTACCCTTGAGGGTAGCCTACAAGTCTAATTGAGTACGAGACCACATTGGAATCAAGTCAAACGTAGTTTAGTATTTTATTTTAATTAATTTAATTAGGTAAAAATTTAAAATTCACTTAAATTTTGAGTAAAAATTTATCCATAAAATTATAGGATTGATTTTTGCCACAAAAATAAGTTTTGTGTTAAAAATGACTTTTTGTCATGAAATGATTTAAATATTTTAACTTTTTGAAATTGAAAAATCCCCGTTTGTAGACTAATTTTCAATAACCGATTTTCTTAAATAAGCTAAACAATGCAAAAAGCTTAAATCAACCAATCACACACGAGACGACAATTTTTACATGAAAAATCCCAAACCGGGTAAAAACCACGAAACCACACAGAGTCTAGGAAATCAAACACTATTAAATCGTTGGTTACGAAGAAATCTTATAAATCTCGACGTTACACCCACAACCAATGTAGTAAGCCTACTTTTGTCGAATCCACGTGCACCAATTCATGTGCTTGACCGCCGCTGGAACCCACCATCGGACTTCAACACTTGAGACTCCTCTCAAGTGACTTCAAGAACACGAACAGATCGTTGAAATTTTGATTGACTTGATGATAGTCTTGATTGAGCGAAAGTTAATGAATCATTAAGTTTTTGTAGACTAGCTTTAGAGTACACTAGCTTGCGAGTACAAAGAATAAATCTCTAAAGCTTGTGGCAGCTAGGTTTTTATAAAAATATAATAAGGAGGCTCACCAAACACAAAACCCTAGCTGACGCTGCAATTAAAGGCCTTACCGCTGAGGACCGCTTGAGCGGTCTATTCACCGCTCGAGCAGTGAAGTTTGCCCTTCAGTAATTTTGCTGTAGACATCAAAAATCAAGAGGTTCAATAGACCGCTCGATAGACTGCCCGAGCGATCAGTCGGGCGATCTATCCTGTGAGCAATTATGATTTTTTCTCGTTGTTTTGAGTGACCCTGCAATATTAAAACAATAACTCCAAAAGAACTAGTGTTAAAATATCAACGAATAAAATAAATAAATAAAATAATTATTTGTCACAAATTTGCCAAACAAAAGAACGAATTA
>JAOTRH010448238.1:0-31150 GCA_034768845.1 Heliamphora exappendiculata | reverse complement strand
AATGAAGAACACTCACTCTCTTTACAAGATTGATTTACAATAAATGAAAGGGTAAAGAGAAATGAGGAACAAGAACAAGAGTTGCAGTAATAAATGTGATCTTGATGATTTCTGAGATTGGTTTGATCAATAGAATAGTAGATGCAAGTTTCCAACCTTCTAAAATGCTAAGAAGTAACTCCTTATATAAGTTCTTGTGAGTTCTTGACCGTTGGAGGTAGGTGGGGGAAATAAATGCCAAAAATCCAACCGTTGAGATCTGCCGAAGTTTGAATTTTCGTCTTTAGGGTCGACACAAACAGCTTTGGTGTCGACACAAAGTGTCTAGGGCAGGGTTCTTCAAGTGGTTGGATCGACACGAATCTTCTGTGGGGTCGACACAAATTCTGCACTTTACCTTCCAACGATCTGGGGTTGACATAAATGGATCTGGTGTTGACTCGTTTGAAACTTCAGCATCCGGAGGAACTGTGTCGACTCAACTTGTCTCTGGTGTCTACACTAAATCTCTACAGGAAGCCTCGGTACTTTTGTGTTGACACAAATGTGCTTTGGGGTCTACACCAAAATTCTGCAAGAGGTCTTGATTGTTTTGTGTCGACACAATTTTCATTTGTGTCGACCTAAACTTCCGAAGACCAAAAGTGAGGATCACTTTTGTGTCTACTCAAAATGAGTCCTGGGCACTTTGGCACATTTGTGTTGACACAAAACTAGTTAGTGTCGACACTAACTTTTTGGTACCTGAAGATCAACTTGAAAAATAGTTAGGGTGTCAAACCATTTGATCAATGGGTATTGACACATTTGATATGCTTCAAGTATACTTTGCTTTAAGAAGTGTTTGATTTAATTTTCAATTAAGATCAACACAAAAATATTCTAATTAAAGAATGCCTATGCGTTTGAATCTTTTGAGATAACAGTCATTTCTTTTTGGCTAAGGTGTCAACTTTGATTGTTCAAAATGTGTTAACACTTTCATTTTGAAAATATAAAGTATTATCCATTTAAAACCATTTATTCTTAGAAAATGAATTATGAAAATCATCAAAATTAAATTAAAAAGCCATTGGGCTAACATGTCTCATTATTCACTTCCCTGGTTACTCCAGTGGAAATTCACAATCTCCATTGCTAACCAAATTCCTTATTTAGCCCGGGAATATGCTACCCGATGGTGGGATAAATTTGTTATTCCACAAGAATATTACCCTGATATCCTTAAACAGCATTTTATTAAATCTTTTTCTCAATCCAAAGCTTTTGATACTCAAAAACCTAAAGCTACTTATCTTCAAAATTAGCATCTACTTCATCACCAAAATTCACATCATCATCCCCTGATACTCTCAATTTTGATATTCCCGCCATTCGAACCAAAGTCCTTCAAAGAAATCATTCTTTAGCCATATCCAAAGATGCCCTTTAAAAGGCTATTCAAAAAAAAATATACTCTCAAATCGCTAATGAAGATCTTTTAGGAGATGATCCTAAAGATGATGATTTCAGTCCTCAAAATGAGGATGATTGTTATGGCATTGATTTTGATTCTGTTTCATTATGACGCCAATATCTATCCCAAATATATTTCTATGATTCGTTTGATAAAGATCAAAATTCCAGTATTATAATTCCTCTTTTCCAAAAGTCTCCATCTCAGCATCCAATGCAATAATGTATCCTCCAGTAATCAATAAAGTGATTCCATTTTTCCCGCCTTCAACGCGGAGCCAAGTTTTCTCAATACGACAATATTTTTCCAAAAATATTATTCGGTGCTCTTTCGTTTTTTCAAAAGCCATCAGTAATGCTGTCTTTCCATTAGTGTTCTGTCGGCCAAAGTGGACAGGAGCTCCATTATCAGATGCAAACAGTATCCTTGGATTTCCAAACAGTACCCGACAGCGTACTGCTCATTAAAGTAAAAGTCAAAAGTGTATTTATTCCAATTGTACTACTCATTTTCTGTTTTGTTTATGTTTTGAAGTCCAGAGTCGGTCCAGCTCCTATATATTGAGCCACCAAGGAGAGCTTGTTCCTCATAGCTTATTCTACCTTCTTTCTTTCCTTATTTGCTTCCGTTTGTAACCTCTCTGTAAAATAAATCCCTTGTATCAAACAATCAAATTGTAAGTGTGTTGGTTATATTATTTATATACTGTTTGGTTGTTTTGGTGTTTTAATTAACATAACTCCATCCAGGTTTTGTATTTGGGCCTGATTTGGTATCAGAGCCATATAGTGTATTTAGTTCCAGGTATTCTCGTCGTATCAGAGGGAACCACAAAATGGCATGACTTAGGAGCAGAGGTTGTAAGTCCCCATTGTTGTCTGTAAGGCTAAGGACGCCTCTTTTATTGACTGTTTTCCTGTTACTATTTATATAATATGGCTACGATTATCCGATCTTTTTCAAATATGATCACTGGAGAAGGATCATCTAGAACTCCACAAATAGTAAATCAAAGTGAATTAGATGTCGAAAATATGGAAAAAAATTTATCCAACTGGTCTATGCCTAAGAAAAATATACATGAATTATATGATAAGAAATTTGAACTTAAACAAACATATAAGATCAAAACAGTTGAACAAATTTTACCAGTCACCAATCAATTTCAAACTTTTCAATTATTAGATCCTCAAATGATTACAAAATTTAAAAAAGGCTTAATAAAACTGCTTTTACTGTCCCATTTGGACATTATGAATGGAATGCTATGCCATTTGGTCTTAAAAATGCCCCATCCGAATTCCAAAAAATTATGAATGATATTTTTAATAATTATACACACTTTTGTATTGTTTATATAGATGATATTTTAGCATTTTCTTCATCCATATCTCAACATATTAAACACCTAGAAAAATTTTACCGTATTATTAAAACTAATGGTTTAGTGCTTAGCGCACCCACGATGAAATTATTCCAAACAAAAGTCAGATTTTCAGGTTATAATATACACCAAGGTACTATTATTCCTATAGATAGATCTATTGAATTTGTTGATAAATTTCCTGATGAAATTCTTAATAAAATCCAACTACAACGATTTCTAGGTAGTCTCAATTATATAAAAGATTTTTACCAAGATATGCATAAAGATACTAAATTAGTATATCAACGATTAAAGAAAAACCCTCCACCATGGACCAACAAACATACTCAAGCTGTTAAAAAAATTAAACAACATGCCAAACAACTTCCATGTCTTTGTTTACCCATCCCTAATACTTTAAAAATAGTAGAAACATATGCTTATGATATTGGCTGTGGTGGGATTCTCAAACAACACCACCAAGGTCGAGAACTATTAGTTCGTTATACAAGTGGTGTTTGAAAACCCACACAAATTAATTACTCAACCATTAAAAAAGAGATTTTATCTATTGTTCTCTGTATAACTAAATTTGAGAGTGATCTTTTAAATCAAAATTTTTTATTAAAAATTGATTGCAAAGCCGCAAAAGATGTTTTACAAAAAGATGTTATACAAAAAGATGTTAAAAATATAGCCTCAAAACATATATTTGCTCGATGGCAAGCAATTTTATCCATTTTCGATTTTGATATTGAATATATTAAAGGTAAAACTAACTCCCTTCCTGACTTTCTAACCCGAGAGTTTTTGCAGGAATCATCACACCTATCAATTTTTCTGTTATCAGGTAAAATGAGTACCCCTAGAAATCCCACACGCACACAACAATTGAAAGATAAAATCCCCTTTCAATCTGTTCCAAAAGCACAGCCCAATTATCTCTCCAATGAAACCCTATTCCCCATTACGCCTCTCGAAGAAGAGGACTATAAAATAGTGAGTTCAATGAGTGATAAGGAGAAGCCTATGGCTATTGCCAAATTAATTGGAAGTTATCTTCCAGCATAATGGTTCTATCTATCAGAAACCGGCACCCCAAATCGAATTTTCTTTGAAACACTCCTTGTGGAGACTGGATTAATTAAAATTCAACATAATTCGAATGATAATGGTAAGACCATAAATTATTCGAAATGCGTCATTCAAAATATTATTTCCAAAAAAGAATGGGGACATGGCAATAATTTTAATAAAATTTTTAAAAATGACACCATTCGTCCCAAAACTTATAAGTATTATGATTACCAAAAAGCTTTTCACAATGTTTTCTATTTACAAAAATCATTTAATGAAACATTCATGGTTCATTAAATTTTGCAATAATTTTGATTCCCTAATTCCCAATTGGTTACAATTTTGATGGACTGAATTTGGTCCTCATCCCCAAATTCTTCCACAAATTCTTCAAGAGTCGTATTCTCATTATCTTACATACTCCAATCCTTTGAGTCCTCCGCTCCTTCATTTCTACGCGGACTTTTCACTTCCCTGGTTACTCCAGTGGAAATTCACAATCTCCATTGCAAACCAAATTCCTCATTTAGCCCGGGAATATGCTACCCGATGTGAGATAAATTTGTTATTCCACAAGAATATTACCCTAATATCCTTAAACAGCATTTTATTACATTTTTTTCTCAATCTAAAGCCTTTGATACTCAAAAACCTAAAACTACTTATGTTTCAAAATTAGCATCTACTTCATACCAAAATCCACATCATCATCCCCTGATATTCTCAATTTTGATATTCTCGCCATTCGAACCAAAGTCCTTCAAAGAAACCCTTCTTTAGCCATATCCAAAGATGCCCTTCAAAAGGCTATTCAAAAAGAAATATACTCTCAAATCGCTAATGAAGATCTTTTAAGAGATGATCCTAAAGATGATGATTTCAGTTCTCAAAATGAGGATGATTGTTACGGCATTGATTTTGATTCTGTTTCATTATGACGTCAATATCTATCCCAAATACATTTCTATGATTCGTTTGATAAAGATCAAAATTCCAGCATTATTATTCCTCTTTTCCAAAAGCCTCCATCATCTCAGCATCCAATGCAATAATGTATCCTCCAGTCATCAATAAAGTGATTCCATTTTTCCTGCCTTCAACGCGGAGCTAAGTTTTCTCAATACGACAAAATACTTTTCAAAAAGTATTATTCGGTGCTCTTTCGTTTTTTTCAAAAGCCATCAGTAATGCTGTCCTTCCAATAGTGTTCTGTCGGCCAAAGTGCACAGGAGCTCCATTATCATATGCAAACAGTATCCTTGGATTCCCAAACAGTACCCAACAGCGTACTGTTCATTAAAGTAAAAGTCAGAAGTGTATTTATTCCAATTGTACTATTCATTTTCTGTTTTGTTTATGTTTTGAAGTCCGGAGCCGGTCCAGCTCCTATATATTGAGCCACTAAGGAGAGCTTGTTCCTCAGAGCCTATTCTACCTTCTTTCTTTTCTTATTTGCTTCCGTTTGTAACCTCTCTGTAAAATAAATCCCTTGTATCAGACAATCAAATTGTAAGTGTGTTGGTTATATTATTTATATACTGTTTGGTTGTTTTGGTGTTTTAATTAACATAACTTGATCCAAGTTTTGTATTTGGGCCTGATTTGGTATCAGAGCCATATAGTGTATTTAGTTCAAGTTATTCTCGTCGTATCAGAGGGAACCACGAAACGGCATGACTTAGGAGCAGAGGTTGTAAGTCTCCGTTGCTGTCTGTAAGGCCAAGGACGCCTCTTTTATTGACTGTTTTCCTGTTACTATTTATATAATATGCACCAAAATAATGAATGCTCTCATTTATTTTTTTTAAAATTATATAAATTTCATATAATAATTATAAATAAATAAAATAAATATATATTTATATATTTATAGATGAAACAAGAATTCTTTACGTAGGAACATTTTAACAAACACACATACAAGGAGGGTTGGGTTGGGTTGGTTTGAATTGATAACGGGTTTAAGAAATATAACCCGCAACTAACCTGCCTTCATCATTTTTTTCATTCAATCTACCCAACCCAATCCACTTATCCACATAAACCGCGCGGGTTGGTGCCAATTGGAAGGTTGTAACAAATTGGTAGATTGTTTGCATACCCCTAAATGTGGTAAATTCTAATTGTATTCTTCATTTTTGTTTGATAGGATCAAATGTTACAATTTTTCGATGTTTTTATTATCCTACAATATATGAGGTAGATTCTCCTTTCCAAGAACATGAATCTATTGTTCTTAAAATATTTGAGGACGCATTTTCCTTTTGTAAATTGTTCTCTACTTTGTAGCATGTATAATGTATATACATGTGTGTGTGCGGGTATATAGAATATTATTTACCTATAACTATTACAGTTGCCTAGGGAAAATGAGCTTTTCAAAGCTAAAGTTAGCCAAGTTTAATCTTCGGTTAACAATGTTAGTATGTCACAAGAAAAACAAAATCAATTAGCAATGTTGTTCACTAAAAAATAAATAGAGATAAGCTTGATTATGTAACCTTAATTAATAATTTTGCAGCCAAAAATGTGAGAAGGGAATTGTTCAAGTGATTATTTGCTACCATTGATTCAACTTTTTTTTTTGTTCTATTTTGATATTATACCTTCTGATTTTGCTCGGTGTTATTTGGTTATAAATTACATTTTGCAACTTTTGTCATTTCAAATCTTTTTAACATTTTTTCCTCAAGTTTGGCATGAATATGAGAAAACAAAATCAGTTACCAACAACTAAGCAAACCACAATAAAAAAGAAATACAAGAACACTTAAGATTTACATGGAAACCCTATGAGAAAATTATCTCACGGGATGAAAATCACATACCAACCCACCAATAATTTTCCTATAAAATCAAGAAGTTACAAGACTCCAAATGCTCAGGAATTACTAACTCTTACTAGGTACACCTAACTCTAAAGGTCGTCCGCAAGATTCCACAAGCTTGCTATCTACCACCAGTGGAACTAACCCCGTCAGCCAATGTTGTCAATTAGGATACGTATCGTGTACCATTTGAGTGATTTTATGTATCACGTATCGTATTGTATCGCGTATCGTAAAATACATTAACTTAATTAAATATAAGTCAATAAATAATTATCCTAATATAAAATTTTAAAGATAAGTTATTCTAATACAGATTTATTACATATACCAAAAATAAAGTTGAAAATACCAAATTCCAACTCTTCAATCATATTAGATGGAGAAAAAAAGTTATTACAATTCAAAAACATAAGTGTCTTAAAAGATTGAGCTAATACCAAAGTCCAAATATCTGGTTAAAAAAAATAATGTCCAATTATCGATGGAGGAATAATTTCAAAGTCTAGATCCATTAGAAAATTAAAGGCAGTGTGAGAATTTAGATGAAGAATCTGGTTTATGAGAAAGCTTGTGTTACGCAGGTGCAAGATTTTAAACTCACAAGTCGCAAACGCATAGCAGAAAAGAGAGGATGAGGTTGGGAAGTCACAAATCGCAATAGCAAATTGGGCAATCGCAAATGGCCATAGCAAATCAAATTTGAAATATCTGGTTTGGACAAATCCCCAGACACTGACGACTTCAATTTGTTCGAGAAATCTAGTTCGAAAGAACCCTAGGTGCTAAGGCGATTTGATACGAACAGGAAAACAACAATTGATGCAACTTTGGTTCTTCGACTTCGATGCTGACTTTGAATCTCAATTCCGATTTCGATTAATTAGCTTCAAGCCTCCAACAACATCAAGTAACAAGTCACAAATGAGAATGAGAAGCCATGAAGCATGGGAAAGGCAAATTTTCATTAAAACACACAATCGTGCAATACAGGGAGTATCGCGAATTTTGGAAAAATCGCACGATACGAGTTCGTAGCCTATGATTTTGAGCAACATTGATACATTTAACAATTCGTATAGTTTACACGCGATACGCTACATATTGTGTGATGTGTACCGTGTGGTACGTATTGCGCAACGTGCAATTTTGATAACTTTGATATCCACATCCAACGGCTTCGTTCCCACGGCCAATGATAATAGTGGTCAAGGACTCAACAATATGTTTGAAGGTTTTGTGGATGAAGAAACTAATTTAGATCACATACATGATGATGGAATGATCAAAGCATTAACATAGATTAGTTTAGGGGATTCAAAGATCACTCTTCTTACAATAGAGTCTGCCTCCTTAATAGGCTCTTAAAACCCTAAGTGATGTATAAAGATAATAGAGTTAAGTATTTTACACCCCTACCGCCGACTACCGGTGTCAAGCGTTATCTAGCACATATCACATATCCGACGCTGTGTAGTGAACTACTGTAAAGCAAATGTCACACGTCCAACACTATCCAACTGAAGTCAAGCAAAAACTAGTGGATCTTGTTTTCATGATTATGAAATATGATTTATTCAATAAATCCTAGAGGCCTATGCCTTTAGTGCAAGGCAAAATGGTCCTATACCTTATGGGATTGGAGCGACAAGGTTGTATTATTCACTTTCTGAATATGCTGAAACTTTGAATATGATGAAACTTCAAAAACCAAGAGAGCATACCACTCAATGAAACAAATTTGAAAAATCCAAAAGTACAGACTTGGGTAGTTTTTCCCAATGGAAACTACCAATTACTATAACAGAACATTTATAAGGTCCCTTTTTAAATGTAAGTTCAGGGCTCCAAATTACTTAAGGCCCTTATTAAAGTTAGCATGCTTAACAAAACCTAAAACATGCATTCAGCTAAATTGAGCCACATTTGGAGTCCCCTATCTTTCTCTGGGAAATAAATCAGGAGCCCTTTCATCTTCCTTTTCAGTCCCACTAAGGCTTTCATTGTTGAACCGAATTGACCAGCCCTCTTAACAAATAGGGGGAAAAATAACGTTGAAAACATCATTATTTGGGGAAAAGGGAGAATTGTGAATCAAAAGTAACTTTTAAAATCAAAATCAAAACCCTAATATATCTAACTAGGCATTACTACATATAAACATAATAACGCGAATAAATAGGCAGATAGAACTAAAGCAAAAATTACAAAACCCTAAAGGCCTTCCACAGAAGTGTAATGTAAATTCATCCACCACAAAACACTTATCCCTCACTGTAAAGGATACAAAGACATGGACACAGAGGAATACGATCACCTGCCCCAAAAATTACACGTTCCTCTCCTCCAATGTACTGAAAACCATTAAATATATTTTGAAATTTATATGCATCGAGATTCTCACATGATCCAACCGCTGTTAATGCATTGAGACATTAGGACAGATAATTAGAGAGAAAGATGGAAGATCAGGATTCAGGACGTACTTGCGAAGCGCGGGGGCCATTTTGTTGGTGAGAGTGCCGGCCACGATCATACAGTCAGATTGCCTAGGGCTCGGCCTGAAGATGACGCCGAACCGATCCAAGTCGTAGCGAGCGGCGCCGGTGTGCATCATTTCAACGGCGCAGCAGGCCAGACCGAAGGTCATGGGCCAGATGGAGCCTGTGCGGGCCCAGTTCATCAGATCGTCGACCTTCGAGATCACGTACTCCGCCGCCTTCGACAACCCCGTCGGCGACGCCGTCGACGGAGGCGGTGGGGCGGCGTAGGGAGTGGGTTGCGACGGCGAAGCCAGCGCTGGGAGGGTTGTGTGGATCGTTGCTGCCCTCTGCGATGCGATTAGGGCCATTCGATGCGAGTTTCGAGCGAGAAGGGCCATGGAGGATAGTTGCAGAGAGAGAGAGAAAGAGAGAGAGAGAGAGAGAGAGAGAGAGAGTTAAGGGGCTGTTGCCTGTTGGTGGAGAAAGCAAGCGGAGGTGAGCGGAGGAGGAGGTGGTTTTTCGTTCTCCATTCGTTTGTTGCGGCCTAGCTAGTTATTAAAGCTCATTTAAAATAATTATTTATTTATTTATTTTTATTTTAGTAAAAAAAATTATTATTTAGGTAAATTATTATATTTTTATTTTTTTTATCGGCCCGAGTTAAATTTTTAAAAAATTTTAATTAAAAATGTTAAATTTTTTCGTATAGGCAAAAATTAACTAAAATAGGCAATTGAGTTAAATTTCATATTATTTATTTTTATTTTTAATAAATTTTTTTAATATTTTAATTAAAATATTTTATTATTCTGATTTATCTCATTATAACGATTCAGAAAAATAAAAAATTTTATTTAAAATATTTTAGAAATTTAAAAAAATAAAATAATTAATATTTATAAAATTTAGCCTAAATAGAGATTATGTTGCCATCATAAAATTTTATAACCACGGTAGATGAAATGAGAATAGCACATAGTATGTTAAGAATGACAAATAATTACTCCACATAATCAGGTAAATAAATAATGAAATGATAACCTAGTGCATCTAATTAGAATATATATATATATATATATATATATATAGATATATATATTATGTATTTATAATTTTAAAAATTAATTGTATATTAAAAAAATAATTACAATATATCAGCATAGTTTTATATTAAAAAAAACACATATCATCTTTCATCTAAACATTTAATTTTTTTTTTTTTCAAGATTCAACTGATTTGAGTATCAGAGGATTTTCTGTCAAAACTATTATCAAAGAGCTTACTTTGTCAGTATTCAACAACAGAGCACGCGAAGGTTCTATCGTCTTCTTCCTCGTTAGATCCTTCTTCATTATTATGACACGGGAAACAAATATATTTTGAATTTTCTCACATCATATATAAATTAAATAAATATATTACATTAATATATTAATATAATATTTTCTAGGCGTACAATAATTTTTCTCCAAAACCCATTGCCGATAAACTCCACGTGACTCTATTTTATGGGTTTTTTTTTTTTTTAGAGCTGGGCTTCTTTTCGGTCACTGAACCAATCAAGTTAAATTTTATTTGGTTTTAAAATGGAGCAATTTTGATTATTTAAATAATTTATTTTATTATTTTAAATATTTATGTTATTATTATAAAAAGTTATGTTGATTAGATATCGATAACTATCTTAACTAATTACATATGTGCTGATGAAATAAATAATAAAATAAAAATAATAAATTTTTTTATTAACACAAATATAATTTATTAAATTAGTTGTCGATATTCGATTAACTTAATTTTTTTATAATAATAATATATGCATTTAAAATAATAAAATATATAATTTAAATTATTAAAATAAATTCATTTTAATCCCCCAAAAACGCCCAACTAAATTGTCCAGTCTCTTATGAGATTGGAGACGAGCTGGACTCTTATTTTAAAGGAGTTTTTGGCAGCGTTTGGGATCAATGGCAAATTGAGTTTTTTTTAAAAAAAACTAAATTTTAAAATTAATTTGTTTAGAATGATAAGCTTGTACGGCTTTTAAGACAACTTAAAAAATATTTATTTATTTATTTTAATATATATTCTTTCAAATTATCCTAAATAATTTTTTTTTTTTTTTACTTTTTAAAAAAATCAAATCTCTTAAAATTTAAACTTAAAAACTATCACAAACAGTCATTTAACATCATGATTATTTATGTACGAGAATATGAGATGCCTCAAGACCGTGCCCGTCACTACCACAAAACTCTTCGTCGGAAGCTTCGTTTGCTTATCGAGTTTAAATTAAATTTAGAGTTTTTTGAGTTTATAGTCAAAATAAAATTTAAGTCTTGTTTTCTAGTTTTAATTTTTTGATTTTTTGTTTATTAGTTTTTAGTCTTTTTGATTTTTTTTGCTTATTAACTTAAAATGTTTTTTATATATTTTTAAAAAATATTATAATTTTTATTATCCATATTCATTATTTATAAAAATTATATTTTTAAAAATCTAAATATATCAAACAAGATTAATACTAAATAACGAATTGCATAAAAACAAATAAATAAAATTATAATAAATTTTTAATTTTAAAACCTTTAGGCTTTTGTCTTAAAGTCATTTTTAAATAATTTTTTTTATTTACTATATTTTGATTTTAAGTGACTTCTAAAATTTATCAAATGATTATATGAATTAAAGTAACTTTAAAAAGAATTGAATTAAACCCAAGTAGTCAAACGTGGCATAATTATGATTTTTTTAATGAATTAGCACGACGATTCAAACCGTCAATTTAGTAATATATTTGGAAAAAAATATTTATTTAAAATTTTAATTTAATTGAACATTAATAAATATCTATAAAATAATAAAAAATAACTTAATGTAATATTTATATAGATGTAAAAAATTTAACTCTTGAAATGAGATAATTATGACTTTTTGTATTGTGATATTTATTAAAAAAATAATATTACTTTTTTATATTTTTCTTATCTTTTTTTACCTCAATAAATTAATAAACTAGTAACATCATATTTTGATTGATGTCGATTAACTAATTATCAAAGTATTACTATTACTTTTTGTTATTTGGTTGGAGAGAATATTTTTTTGGTTGGGAGAGTGTTTTTTGTCTAATTGTTTTGTGTGTCGTTTATGTATTTATTAAGTTGAATGTTGATGCATGTATTATTAGATAAATTGGATCGTTGAGTTTCGTCACAGAAATGTTAAATGGGGAGATTGTTAGAAAATTAAGCGTATGTTTAATTCTTTTCTATTTGGTAAATCTGTGGCAAATTAACTTAATTTTATTTTTTGATATTTGACACTTGATCTTTTATTTGGGGATTCGGTCCTTTTTAATTTATAAAGATTATTTAAATCTCGATGCGTTACTCTTTGTAGTAAGTGGTTAAAATATTTAATTACGTGAGAAAATTAAAATCTTAATCATGATAATGGTTGACGATGATAATTGTATGTTTAATAATGCATGAGAACAACTATTGTGATTTGTTTGGACGAGTTTTGAGATATTTGGTTCAAAACTCAAAACCCTTTGTGATTTCCTTCTTCAGAATGGTTCTGGTGGGGACCATTCAAAAGGCCCTAAGTTCGCTTGAGCGTACTGTTGGCATGTAGGATTTAAGATTTTAACCATTCATCCCTCGGGGCCATCCATTCATTCATCCCTCGGGGCCATCCTTGCTCCATTAGAGTGAATTTCTTACTTCTCTCCCGAGTGAACACCCGTTGGAAGTTGAAGGCGTGCATTGAAATCTTTTTGCGCCACACGGTTGAAGATTTATTGGATTGGAGCTCGCTAGGGCTTGATTCTTGTAGATTAGTCATCTAAGAGGTAGGATCTATGACTATTCTTCAGCATTTGTTGAATATGTATTGTATATTTTGAATATATATACATGAAAGTATGAAAGTTATGTTTTTGAAATCCTAGGTTATGGCTTGATGTTAAAATATGTTAAACTTTGAATTTGTAAATGATTTAAGAAGATTTTATCATGTTGTTGATGTTAGAGATGAATGGATTGCAAATTGACGAGTTAGGATTTTTGATTTGAATCAAAATCATAAAATCTTAGGCTTTTTAGGTTGTTAGGTCCAAATGCTGAAATTGATCAAATTTTTGGACAATTTGGGATTATATTAACCTAGTTGCGTATAAATTTCATAAATTTTTATGATATGTGAAAACAATGAATAATGAGTTGAGGATTTTGAGTAAATCCTTTGAGTCAGTAAACATGAATGATGTGAGATGTTGATTTGGGAGTTTTTGAACCTTTATATTCGAATATATGAATTATGGGAACATTTGATATTGTTGAGAATTGGAATTGTAGTGGTGTTGGATTTTGACGAGAGGAACTAGGTTGACGGTTGGACTTGCATTGATTTTAATGAAAATAATATAATTAAGGTACCGTGTGATTGAATTGAATAACTAAGTTGGGTTCAAGAAACTCATCGGTGAAAAATTGAAAACTTGCGCAATGTATGGTAGGCCATTCTATTGGGTTAATCCCTGTAAAAGCGTGCTCTAAGCGACCCACCAATTGATATTTTCGAGAAAAACTAAAAATGTATGCTCTTCGTGTCGTGTTATAGAATGGGTATTTGTTCGTTGGACTTCGCGCGACTCGAGTGTGATAACTACACCTAAATCTATAGGCACCGTCTGGATTTTGATACTTAATTAAATCAATAATCAAATTGGGTTGGTGAACCTTGAGTGAATGATAATGATGAGTTTAGAATTTGGAGAACCTAGAATGGTTGAAAATGTGAGTTTAAAGGTAAAATGGAAAAACCTTGGATTTGTTCATAAATGGAATGGTGTTATGTCATAACAATAGAATTTGAATTGGGAGTGGACTTTAAACCATGGTTTTGGTAAATGAAAATTTGGTTGTGTGGAAGGAATTTGGTTTTGAAAAACGGAATTAGTTTTTGATGAAAACTATGTGTTGCATCCGACATAACCATCCTTACATGTCATGCATATGTTTATTCTTATTCTATTTCCTACGAGTTTCGGCTCATGTTGTATAAGCTATTTCAGGTGATAGCGGAAAGAAGGCGTTGGAGTAAGGAGAAAGGTATCAGGACCCTTTTGTAATTATGGATAGAATTACATGTTGGTTGTATCATTTTTTGAGAGTTAAAAGTTGTAAATGTAATTCATGTTGAATATTTTAGATGATTGTACTCGGGTTGGAGTAACCTTTATTGTAAGGCCCTAAGGCTGAAAACTCATGTTTTGTATGCATGTGAGGACGATTGGTTCATGTTATGAACGTTATTTGTGGGTGTAGGCTTGATACTCGATGTATAGAATTATGGAAAAATTCGAGCTCTGGGGTTCAATATGGAAGTTTTTTTTTTCTAAATGTATGTTTTACTTTCATTTTGATGCACTTTGGATAACACATTCAGATTTTCGAAAATTGAGTGTTCTCTCAACACTTAAAGTTTTTTTTATAAATTTTTGACAAAAAGCACACTGCCACTTCACCACTCGAGTGGTGGAGGGTCTCTGCTCAAACGGACCTTGCTGGGCAAAATTTTTAGTCCTTTGAATTAAAAAGAGGTTTTGTGTTGTATCCTTGGGGTACTCTTTGAAACCTAAATTGACCTATTTTTTAGAGTTGTTTGCCAATGAAATTACCTCTTTTACCCTTACTTTTGACAAAGAAAATTTGAAGTTTAGTTCCTCTTTAATAAAGCATCCTTCTTTACAGGCTTTTTTGGTTTAAACTTCTCAAATCGGGTTCTTTTCTTGGTAATCGCATGTGTTTCTATTGTTATGAAATCGGGGTGTGACATTTTGAAAGTATCTTTATGTATTGCAGCATTGCAAGAAATAAGTCGAAAAATATTAAAAAGCTGTAAGCGGTGTCAGACTTCTCTATAGACCGATCGAGCGGTCCATCGAATGGTCTGCAATGACTCTCGATTTTTGCACTTATTTTGCATAAAAGTGAAACTGAAGTAAAAAGTTGCAAGGGTGACAAGACCGATCAATCGATTAATAGACTAATCGAGCGGTCCGTACGAGTGCACACTTTAATGGGCAGTCTGCAGCTAGGGTTTTGGGTGTATGTTATAAATTTGCAGCTAGGTTTCATATTTTGTGCCTCCTTGATTATAATATTCCTAGCCGCCAAGAGGATTCTTTTAGGTTGATTAAAAATCTCCCAAGCAAGTCAACAATTACTTGATGATTATTTAGCTTTCGCGCATTCAAGACAATCATCAAGTATTTAAATCTTCAACGATCTTTTCGAGTTCGTGGAGTCTTTTGAGTGAATTTTCAAGGGTTTGAAGTCTGGTGGTGGATTCCGTCAACACTTGAAGTTCGATGGTGGATTCCAACGGCAGTCAAACACAGAGTTGGTGTACGTGAATTCGGCAGGAGTATGCTTACATTCATAAGTTGTGGATTTAACAGGTGGTCTGTAAGATTCTCTTGTAACCAATGACTTTTTATAGTGTTTAATCTTTCTGAACCTGGATTGATCTCATGATTTTTATCCAATTTAGGGTTTTTCACGTAAAAATTGTTGTGTTTCATGTGTGGTTGTGTTTGTTTATATTCATTTTGTGTGGTTGATTAGTTTTTATTTATTTGCGGCATTTGGATTCTTTGGATAAATCGATTAGTGTAAATCAATCTTTTTCAAATAGAATTTTTCAATCTTAAATATGTCTAGTTAATTCAATCATAATTAAGGTAAAGAAATAAGAACTCAAAATTGATCCATAGTGTAATCCTATTCTAATAAAAAATTCACTTATTTTTTCTACAAGTGATCTAATTGTCTTGATGGCTCTATCATACATATCTTCTATTATATCAATATACTCTTTGTCACTTCTTTTTTTACAATGTTCACCATATAATATCCCTAAATACCTGTCATATGCATATTTTAAGTTAATAAAATGTACATATGATATTTTAGGTCAACTCAATACTAAGACATCAAAAACTTTCTCTTTTTTTAGTACTATAATGTTTAAAATTTTCTCTCTTCTAGTTTGGAGATCTAAAATCTTATTTTTTTAGATGTTCTAGTACTAAAAAAAAGAAATTTTTTTTGATGTCCAAGTACTCAAAATAAAGTGTTGTCAACCTAAAATATCACATGTACTTTTTTTAAGATCTCTTTTATTTTTTTTATTTATTTTTATTAATTTTCTCAGTAAGTGGATTGCTTCTATCATTGATCTATCAGGCATAAAACTAAACTAATTTTGTGACACTGTTAACCTTGGACAATTTTTAATCATTTTTTCTATAACTTTATCAGATACTCATCAATTTAATACCTCTATAATTGTTACAATTTTGAAATCTCTTTTATTTTTATATATAGGTAGTATAATACTTTTATTTACTCTTTGAGCGTTTTTCTAGTCATTATAATTTTATTAAATAACTTTGTTAACTAAGATACTCCCATCTTAACTAGGCGTTTTTACATCTCCACAATAATACCATTTTGTTCCAAAACCATACGTGATTTCATTCTCTTCATTTCAATTTTTACTTTAAACTTTCTTATTACACGATAGAATTTATATTCTGTAGTTTCATTTGAGTTACCATTTATGATCATCTAAGATCATTAACGTAAAACAAATTTAAATATATTTATATCAAATTTAAAATTAAATAAAATTATAAATTTTAATAAAAAATTAAAGACCCTAGGCGACAACTTTTCTTGCTAGCCCTAATTAGAGAGAATGGGCCCTAGAAGGTTTGCTAAAAAAACTAAATTCTCTATTCTCATGGATGGTGGCTGATTGCATGATTAATAATTTAACTATTAAATGGTTATGTTCATCAATTAGAATCCCTAGACTAAAGGGGGGCTAGTTAGGAAGCTACCATTATTCTTTGAAAATAGTTCAAAGTGTGACAACATATAGGCTTGTGTATTTGTACGACATGTGATTGTTATAAGAATTTGTTTGACCTAATTTTTTAAAAAAGTTTTTTACTTAAATTTGTTTTAAAAAGTCTATTTATTTGGTCTCTCATTATAATTAATTAATTTTATTTTTATATATTTTTATATTTATTTTTTTTAAAAGCTCAAAAAATTAAAAATTTATAAAAAAGAATTAAGCCAAACACACGCTAAGGTTTTGCTAATGGAAGTTAAAGAACAAAGAGTGAGTTGGTGGAATGATATAAATAAATGGAAAACAAGTTGAGCAGAACCTACAAACTCTACTAACGAAGACGCCGACTTCTTTTGGTAGAGTTGGTCTAAATAGCACTCTAGCTATATAGGAGATATGCAGTGGCACCTTATACACATGCCAACCCATGGTGGCAAAAGCCATGAGGAAGACATTCATAAATTCAAGGCGGCTTTAGAGTGGCAATTCGGTTTGTTAATGAACCCTTAAATAAGAAGAGCATAATGCTTAGCACGAAAAAGCACAATTCTAAGTGCTTAAGCTTATGTTTGGACTAACTTTTTTAGTAATTTTTAAATTTTTTGGTCTTTTTATAAAAAAGTAAGTGTCAAATCATAAATTTTTTGTGGGAAAAAAATAGAAAAAACTTAGTTTTTTTTCGTTAATCCAAACCAAATGACTATTTTTTTAGTAAAAAAAAATTTAAAAATTTAACTTCAAACACAGGCTAAATGTTGGTAATATCATGGCTTGTGAATTTTAATACAATCAGTGGGCTTCTAAGCGTATGGCTGGATTTGGGCCTCACTAAGAATTTTCCTCGAGGCTTAATCTTAAAAAAAATAAGGCTTGAATCACCTCTGGCTAGAAGGGTAGTCAGTAGTTAGTTTAAAACAATATTTTATGGCTTTGACTGGAAAATATACCTTTTTGATAGTTACAGATAGTTAATCTCTGTATTTGGTTTAAGACAGGAGAAATAAAAGATCACTTACTAAGAATGAAATTCTATATGACTTTGACTTGAGAACAAAATTTTCTACTAGTTAATCATTGGCATCTAAAAAATTCCGTTTGTAAATTGATTTGTACTAATTGATTAATTAAATAAATTAAACGCTACAAATAAAACTAACCAGTCAATCACACAAACAATAAAATAAAAAAATTACAATTACACACGAGACGGTAATTTTTACGTGAAAAATTATAAACTGGTAAAAATCACGAGACCATTCTGGGTTTAGGAAATCAAACACTATAATTTCGTTAGTTACAAGAGAATCTTACAAATCGATACTGAATTCACAACCAAATGTTTGAAAATTTACTCTTATCGAATCCACGTACACCAATTCCTTTGCTTAGTCGCCGCTGGAACTTATTATCGAACTTCAATACTGACAAAATCTTCCTCTAGACTTCAATACTTGAGAATTTTCTCAAGTGACTCTATGAACACAAATAGATCGTTAAAGATTTGATTCCTTGATGATTGACTTGACTGCACGGAAGCTAAATGTTCATCAATGCTTGTTGACTGACTTTGAAGTTTTGAAAATTAACTTAAGAAGAGTTCATTGGGTGGCTATGGGTTGATGTAAACTGAGAAGACACATTTACCATGACTGTCATATATTTATAACCCTATGCGAAAACCTAACTACAGAGACCAATTTTTAAAACTGTTTCGTATAAGACCGCTCGAGCAGTGAAGCCTGTGTTGCAGAGATGCGAGAAATTGAGAGGTGCAAATGACCGCTCAATGGACCGCTCGAGCGGCTTGTCTAACGGTCCGACACTGCATGCTGTATTTTGATATTTTTAGCTTCGTTTTTTGCTCCACTGCAAAATAACAACATACCTTTTATAGACAAAGTGCCAAAAATTACAGAATAAAATTTAAATAATTTAAATGACAATTTATCACATATTTGATTAAAAAAATTAATATTGCAAAGGATAAAATTCATGGCAAAATTCCTAACAGTTTGTAGATTGATTTTGCATTAATCGATTTAATTAAAGAAACTAAACGCCGCAAATAAAGCTAATCAATCAGTTGCACAAACAGTAAAGTAAAGCAATCACAATCACACATGAGATGGCGATTTTTATGTAAAAAATTTTAAATCGGGTAAAAATCACAAGACCACTTCGGGTCTAAAAAATCAAATATTATAATATCGTTGGTTATAAAAAAATCTTATAAACTGACGTTAAATCCACAACCAAATGTTTGAAAGTATATTTCGGTCGAATTTACGTACACCGACTTATGTACTTGACTACCGCTAGAACCCACAACTAGACTTTAATGCTGACGAAAACATCCACTAGATTTTAATACATGAGAATCCTCTTAAGCGACTCTACGAACATGAACAGATTGTTGAGGATTTAATTTCTTGATGACTGACTTGACTGTGCGGAAGCTAAATATTCATCAAATTTTGTTGATTGACTTTGAAGCTTTGAGAATTAACTTAAGAAGAGCTCCTTGGGTGGCTATGACTTGATATAAACTGTGCAGACACATTTTAGAAACCGTGGCTTCCGATATCCCGAAAAAAATATAAATATATAAATAAATAAATTAAAATAAATAAATATAATTATTATAATAAGAATTGCGTTATTAAATAATTCGGTTACAATCATTACATACATTAAATGCGAGAATAATGATATTTATTTGTAATTAATTAAAAATAAAAATAATGATAACAATAATAATATTTATTTAAAATCTATTATATATATAACCAGTGATTTAAGAGGAGTAACTGTGGCTTTAAAATATAATAAACCAAGCTATTTAAACACAGTCTTCAATTGCATTTATTAAGTCTATAAATATGCATTAAGGTATGAGATATGACTCAGGAGGAATATTAAGATTAGAAAGCTTAGAGAAAGAAGAAATCTACCAAACCAAATCAATTAATAGAAATAATGGAAAAATAAAAAAAATAAAAAAATATGATTAATTAAATTAAACGAGCACATAATAATAATTAATTTTGGTTTCGACCTTTACATAAATATACACAAATAATAATAATAATATATAACCGGTGGTTTAATAATGTGAATTTAAGAGGTGTGAGACGGTGAGTTTAAAAACTAAGCCGTCAATTGCATTTTAACACCGAGCTTATGCTAAATCGTTCAATTAATATAAATATATACATAAATGCATATAATAATAGTATTCGTTATAGCATAAATACAGAATTAATATAGAAACGGTGGGATTAAGGAAATAATGTTAATTAAATTTGGTAAGCGAAGCTGAAGCATTTCAGTGCACATATATATATATATATATATATATATATATATTAGGTCGGGTTGTCTTATGAGGGAAAGAGAGTAAGGAAAGAAGGAAAAAAAAAAGAGAGGAGGAAAGAAAAAAAAAATGCAGCAGGCGTCGCACCCCCTTCGCTGCCTCTTGCTGCCGGCTCTCTCCGGCGATGTTGCTGGCTCCATTCACGCCGACCACCACCACCAGCAGGCGTCGCACCCCCTTCGCTGCCGGCTCTCTTTGGTAACTCTCTCTCTCTCTCTCTCTCTCGGTGGCGGAAATCACCACCACATGAACCAATAGCCACCACCAGAACCATTACCCACCAACACCAGAACCACCACACACCACCGCCGAAATCACCGGAATTTCCAATCACCACTAACTCACCATGTAACGCAATCACTAGTTGGTTATCGCACACCGCCACCACTGTGTACTGCCACCACCCACTGCGACCAGTGATTACAACCCTTTTGATGTTCCAAAGCTGCTACTGAACAGCACCGATCGCCAATAAATTGCTCCGGCGAACCCGAATCAAAAAACTTATTATTTTACAATTTTTGTTAAAAAAACAGTTTTTGGCCTAACTTTAGATGACCAGAGCCGTTACCTCGAACTTCTGTTTTGACTTCCGTAAGTTTGGTTAAATTCACCTCATGGCCGTCTCTGCGTAGTCATGAACGGCCATCAAAACCAAGTTCGGATTGTCCTGACAAGTGTCTCAAAATTGAGCCAAAAATCCAACTGGAACCGGCGCATGCAATGCGTGCGTGGCTAGTAGCTACTGTTAAGGGTAGTTTAATTTGGTTCTGTTAGTGCTTTGTTTGTTTGATTCTATTGTCTTGAAGACTTTTCATTGTTTTAGAACAAAAAATAAATTATAAAAAAATGTTAAAATAAAATTATAAAAGTTTCATAAAAATTTATATTTTTTTGTATATTAGGAAATAAATGAAATTTTAAAATAAGTTTTAAAATAAAAAAGGTTTTAAAAGAAAATTTATAAGTTCTAGTAAGAATTTAAAAGAAAGTATATAAAAATTTAACTTAATAAAATTCATTGAACTTTGATTATTTTTCCATGATTTGCACTTAGTTTTTATGGAAATCAAATTTAAGTAAACTCCAAATTAGTTTAAACTTAAGATAAACCTTTTATATTTAAAATTTTATGATACATATTTCTAATTTTTACAATGATAGTTACCAATTGTTTTTAATACTTAGTGATTTTAAGAAATAATACTATATTACGTAGTGTGAAGATAATGGAAGTAAAATCTATGTTATATTAATAACTTTTACAATTATAAAAGTATTTATTGTTGTAATGTTAGAATAATTGGAAATTAAAAAGTAGTGCAAAATGATGTTAATAATAGAGATATCAGACTACGAGAAGAAAATATAAGAGTAGGGTGAAATTTGAGAAATTTTTTAAAATACACTAAAATAAGACCTGAAATGTTATTTCTTTATGTTTTATTTAGATTTGAAATTTTGGAAACCAATCAATTGAAATCAAATATTGCTAGACCAGGTGAATCTCTGATATCTAAATTAATTTTTATTTTACGTGGATGCTTGATATGTTACATTGTTAAAGAATAAAAACGAATGATGAAAATGAGTGAAAAATGAATGATAAAAATGAAAAAGAATGATAAAAAATGAAAACGAATAAAAGTGATGCATGAAAGAATGATGGGTTAAATGGCATTTTAGCCGCTGGGGGACGATAAGCATATCAGTGAGGCGAGGCAATAAGGGTGGGGGTCACGACCAGGCGGTTATAAGGAATGATCATGTCCACCGTAAAAATGTGAGGTCATTCCCTACCGAATTCTGGCTAGCCATTTGATATATATCATTCTAACAATGTGAAATAATTAAGAGTTCAGATATCATTGAATTCACACTAATTGTGCTAATGAACGTTGAAATATTTTAAGTGACGCATGATGGAATGAAGAAAGTGGTAGCCGAGAAAGAAAGTTTAGAGTTCATGTAAATTTATGTATTGCATCTCAATTCTTGTATCTAGTTATAATGTTTGAATGTCGAATGCACTCTTAGAAGCGGAGTTTTAAATGACTTACTGGAAATATTTATTGAAAAATAATTTCTTTCAGTAAATAAGTTATTTTGGTTTTAAAATTTGGAATGATTTGAATGAGCTCATTTAAAAGAAAAAAATTCAATCGGCAAAATTCAAAAGAATAAATGAAAAATAAAGAAAGAAAGAGGCATTTGGTGGGTTTTGAATAACTGGCTGGTCACGAACGCCATATATAAAAATGGGTCGTGACACTGACCGGCATATATTTATAACCCCATGCGAAAACCTAGATACAGAGACTAATTTTTAAAACTATCTCACAGAGGACCGCTTGAGCGGTGAAGCCCGTGTAACATTACTGCGTTGCAGAGATGCGAGAAACTAAGATGCGCTACTGACCACTCGATGGACCGCTCGAGCGGCCTGTTGAACAGTCTGTCGAATAGTTAGACACTGCGTGCTGTATTTTGATGTTTTTAGTTTTATTTTTTGCTCCGCTGCAAAATAACAACATACATCTCATATATCAAGTGTCAAAAATCACAGAATAAATTATAAGTAATTTAAATGAAAATTTATTACAGATTTACTAAAAAAATTTAATATTGCCAAGAAAAAAATTCCTAACAATTTGCAGACTGATTTGTACTAATTGATTTAATTAAAGAAATTAAACACCGCAAATAAAACTAACAAATCAATTGCACAAACAATAAAGTAAAGCAATCACAATCACACATGAAACGACAATTTTTACGTAAAAAATTTCAAATTAAGTAAAAATCATAAGACCACTCCAGGTCGCGAAAATCGAACACTATAATATCGTTGGTTACAAGAGAATCTTATAAACCGACGTTGAATTCACAACGAAATGTTTGAAAATCTACACCTACCGAATTCACGTACACCAACTCATGTGCTTGATCGCCGTTAAAAGTCACCACCGGACTTTAATGCTGACGAAATCATCCACCAGACTTCAATACATGAGAATTCTTTTAAGCGACTCTACAAATATGAACAGATCGTTGAAGATTTGAATCCTTAATAACTGTGCGAAAGTTAAATGTTCATCAAGACTTGTTGACTGACTTTGGAGCTTTGGAAATTAACTGAAGTGCTCATTGGGTGGCTAGGACTTGATGTAAACAAGGCACACTTTAGAAATCATGGTTGTCATATATTTATAACCCCATGCGAAAATCTAACTGCAGAGGCTACTTTTTGAAACTATATCGCCGAGAACTGCTCAAGCAATTTTTTCACCACTTGAGCAGTAAAACTTGTGTAACATTACTGTGTTGTAGAGATGTGAGAAATCGAAAGGTGCAATTGACCACTCGATGAACAGCTCTAACGGTCTGTCGAGCAGTCTGACACTGCTGGCTGTATTTTAATATTTTTAGTTTCGTTTTTTGCTCCGCTGTTAATTTGACTTAAAACCAAGTCTTTTTGTTTTGTTTTATTTTGTTTTGTTTTTTACTTAATGCTAAATAAACAAAACGTTCGCTAAGACCTTTTTTAACTTAATAACATCATTTCAACTTCATGAATGTTATGAATTTAAGTTTCATAATGGATAGTTAGAGGTGATTCACGTTCACTTTCTTTTAAATTAAAATAATTGTGTGATAGAAAATAAATAAATAAACAAAACGTTCATTTGGCTTAAAAGTAATTTTACACCACCACACAAAGAGAAAATTAAAAGTTCAACTTTAAACCAGAGCCAAACAAGACATTTATGTTTGGTTTAAGGCGGATAAAATATACTTTATCCTCTACGTATCTCTATTCTCTGGTGTGAAATTATTCATCAACATATCTAAAAAGTTAAATAGTTAAAAAGAGTAATAATTTTAATCCGACTAATTAATTGTAGCGCAACTCGTTCATAAATGGGATAACATGAGCAAGAGATTTAATTACAGGTAGGCTGCAAAATTTAAACTCATGATTAATTGTCTACTCTAATGCTATTGTTAACCACCCACTTAATAAGACCTTAAGGTGTTAGAGTTTTACTGTCCTTTGGAACCTAAAATAGAAAACAAAAATACTTAAATTATAAGGAAAAAGAAGAGAAATTATGTTTTTTCCATCTTTGTTTGAATAACATAATAAAAAAAAAAGAAATGAAATGAAAAAAAAAGGAGAAAAAAGTGTATGGTGTCATTTATCAATTTAACATTATAATGAGTGTGCTTTTAAGTGTTTTTAAATGTTAATTTTTGTATTATAAAATTTAAGTGTCTTTTCTTCAAACATCTCCATTTTAAAGAGAATCAAAAAATTGTTCATTACAAGAAAATTCTATTCTTCCATTTTCCCTTTTATCTTTATTTCTCTCTTGTTTAGTCATCAAATTAGTGATTAAAGATAATCTTGATTTAAATTTCTTTTCTCTTCTCTTCAAATCACTCAATCCAAACATATTACAAAGATGAGTTAACTTCATTTATATTCTCATTATCAAAATGTATGCATTTCAAAAACTTTACATAATTTTACAATTTCGTTTGGACTAATCAAATTGTGTGCCAAATCTTATCACTTCTAATCATGATTAATGATGCCAGTATTTTGGTAGGAGTTCTCTTATAAGCAACCCTAAGATTACTAATACTTAAAAATATACTAATTTTTTTTACTGAAAATACAGTGTAGAATACATTTTTATACACTATCCAATGCATTTTTTAAAAAACTGTAATATTTTTTGCATTGCGCAATGTCATATAGTAACGAATTTCGCCCAATTTTTAGTGTCACTAAACTTATCCTCCTTCAACTGATTCATTAAATGTTATCTACACAACAGGTTTTCAACTCAAAGAAATTCCGAACAAGTTTTTAAAAACTGTCCAATATCTCTGCATTGCACAATATTTTTTGATTAACAAATTCAATACACTTTTAGTGTCACTAAACTTAACCTTTTTCAACTAATCCATTAATGTAATCTATTTATAGAACAAGTTTTCAACTCGAAGAAATTCCAGAGACGCGCACACAAACATTACCATACAAATTACTTGAAATGTTGTAATTTCAGATGAAATTTTCATGCCGAATAACATGAAATTAGCAGATTTTACTGAATATAGAGATCATTATATACAATTCAACCACATGTTTTGCACATACCAGTTCCTATTGAATGATCAAGAAATGTTTAGACCCATTTTCAATATACCTACCTCTTTTCCATTATCAATTGATGATGTTAATTCTTCAACTTTCGACCCTTATGTGGTAGCTTCTGTGATTGCTGTCATTTTGTTCCTCATTCCTCCTACTTTTCTCCTATTCATTTCAGCGTACATTTCCTCAATCATTGGTTTCCAGAGACGAACCCGAGCATTTATAAACCAATTGGATACCTGGTCACAACACGGGAAAATGAGATGAGAATCAAGAAGCTGGTTTTTTTTTTTTTTCTTCGAGCGGGGGGATGCAAGTTGGCAAATGCATATATCCAGGAATAGTGTAGGTTTTCTTTTGTAATATTGTCAGTTATATGTATATGAAAATTTGTAAACAGTTCTTTTTATTTTGGTAAAAAGCAAAACAAAAAATATCTTCGGTACATATATATGTTAAAAATTTATATTGAAAACAAGTGAGGAGGTGGTTTAAGTGGGAGAAAAGAGTGACCAAAGAAGTTTCTGGTCCGAGGCGGGGCATGGCCAAAAGTTTGAGTTTTCAAATCTTTTGAAATAAAAAATAGCAAAAAGGACACAAACATTTTCCCAAATTTACCATCTTACGTTTACAAGAAGGTTTTTGTTTGTCCTCTACAATATGTATTGTTAAGAGTGTAGAACCCAGTTTTTTCCATAAGATTTGACCCATGACTCGACCCACCTTTTTTTGGAGACAGTTTAAATGGGATTTTTTGTGAAGCCCATGGAGCTTAGCTGGAGCTCTCGTGGAAAAAAATATTGGAACCCATGTTTGGCTGATGATTGGGTTTGGGTGTGTGTGTGAGCGCATATATATATTATATATACATTGTCGCTTCTAGTTAGGATTTTACTATATTACCTCTCTTACATAGTGTAATTTTGCCAAAACTCCATATAAACGTAACCCTAGTGTTGGAAATCTTGTAGTTTGTGTGATTGAGTATTGCTCATTGTTGCTTTTTGTTTTCGGTCATAACATGTATGGTTTGTCTGGGAAAAAGGGGAAAAAAGAAGAAGCTTGAAGTGAAAAAAATACAACTTAAGTATATAAACAACTTTATGGAAACTCATTTTCCTCATTGTAATACTAGAAAGCCATTAAGGATGCAGTTCAATGTGGCATACACAGTCCGGTGATACAAGAGTCATACACACCTGGCTCCTTGACAATCCACTTTTCACTGCAAGTAACTGCTTCTCTGCATCTTTAGGATACCTGAAACGCACCAAATTCATAATTCAAACAAAGTCCATTAAAAAGATTCATTTCAATGAAAGAATTTTTAGCTCTAATGCTAAAGTCTTGTTTCAAATCACCGGGAGAACTTTCTTGGTCTTGCATTTAGATCCGGACACATAACTTGAAGAAAAATCCTAGCCATGAACTTTGATTAGATTATATAGGAACTTACGGGTGAAGAAAATTCTGAAACATCCATGCCCGTAGAACCGAGACAGACCTTTCCGGCAAGCCTCTCTGGGGCCTCCATAACTGATGATCTTTTCTTTGGAGCTGCTGGAGAGCCCATTGTTTCTGGATGAAGGACATCTCAAATGATCTATCTTCGTCTCTATTGTCTCCTTTGTTAAAATAGGATCCCATTTTAAGGATTTGGGAGCTAATTCTCTCCCTCAATTTCTTATACAAGGTAGAGACTGTTTGTAAAGCAAAACGAGCATGTATGCGAGGATCCAACTCAGTTGCAGCATGAAATGCAGATATTACGGTATGGATTTCATCCAAGCACTGACTGTATCGGTCATCAACCTAAGTTCACAAAAGTATGATTGCAATGCCATCAGCAACACATCAAAATGGATAAGAAATCAATCACTTAAAAGCAAAACAATGAATCAGTTGAATCAAACAAGATGTCCACCTCGGTTCGGAGAGAAGAAAGAAATGACAATGGTTGTTGAACCAGGATAACTTGGTCAAGCACAGTTTTACTATTGAACCAGAGATGAGATATTTCGGTAAAGATATTATGAAAAACAACTAAAGGCTAAACATGGTAAACGTCCAACATTTTGCCCCGCTTTAGAACTATTACATGCATGTATGCCGATCATTATCCATATTTTAAGAATTTCGAAGTTCAAGTTTTACGAAGACATAGTCCACGGGGATAGAAATTTAGGCAAAAGCACCATCCTATGCCGCCATACCAGTTGAAGCAGAGCCAACAACCTCTTTTTCTTTGCCTCAATCTCTTGACCTTGCAGGACAAGGTCCATTTGATCCTCAAATCGAGAATCTCCATTAGGAAAGTCATCAGAACCCCCCACTGCATAGCCTCTGTCAGGATGGCAACAAGATGAGAATGAAAATTTCCCCCCAGCCCAAGTCCCATTAGGCTGGTAGTTCATCTGGACTATATTTTCAAGTGAATAACTCGTGATTTCAGCAAGTATTTCTTGAATTGCATGAAGATATCTAGGGCCAGATAAAAGTTGCGGAAGTCGGATGGGTCTACTAGAACTGAAACTCAGAGAAATATTGTTATTGTTGCTAGATGTTTCCGAGCCCAGCTGTTTTTCTTCCAAAGAACGGTGAGAAACACCAGAACAGCTTATTTCAGAGCATTGATCTCGAATACTTGTTCCACGAATCATAGAAGGCTGGCTCGTGGCAAGACTTAGGGAGAGTTCATTAGTAAATCTGGAGCAGCCAGAAGGATTGTTGGGGTTCTCATTAGAATTTTCTGAAGATATCCACCCATTGGGACTAATGTTTCCCATCAATTGGAAAGAATGAAACCCCATTCTTCCCGTGATTTCCCCAGCAAGCTCGGGGCAAGCAAGAAACTTGTCGGGAGCCCATTTACTGTTCAAACCACCAAGTATTCCATCATATCCACAGTTCATAGAGACATCAAACGCAGAGTTTAATGCTTCAGAGTAGTTATTCGACACAGAAGTACTCAAAATTTCTAGGTGACATGGTGAAGGCGAAGAAGCACCTAATTCTTTATGGTTCTCAGGAGGAGCACACCTTACAGCCAAACCGGTAGCGAGTGATGCAGAGGAAATGGGCATTCCACCAATGAATCGCTCCTCCTGAACCTGAATTTGACTATTTTGACATGAATGATCTGAAATGGTGTTCCTTCCAAGTGGTACATTACTAGGAATCGATGCATCACAATCAAGGAGGCCAGCACGATTGGAGATGTTGAAACCAGTATAAAAACTGTTCATGGGTTCACCTTCCGACACTGAAAACAAAGGAAATTCAGCCATGATTTGCTTTTGGTTGTTCTGGTGAAGTGCGTTGGATTGAACGGAAGAAACTGAGGTCATATGTGAGAACATTCCATCCAACATAGCGTTGCGGTTGCCCATATTCATTTGTACATCAAATGCATCATCCTCTCTCATATTATGGGAAGCAGAGGAATCAAAATGCATTACCAGTTCTATGCCTTCTAATGGGAGATCTATCAAACAATCAGGATTGGATTACCACATGATACCTCATAAGCCAGTGGTATGTCTCACTCCTATTGATTGCCATGCTCTGCCTTTGAAAAGCTACTTCAAACTGTCAAATGTTATCACCTAAAAAATTCAATAGTTTAATGTACAATACGCCCTATCACACATCAAAATATGCCCAAATAAAAAACTCTTAAATGGATCATGTCTGCAGATATTTGTTTGGTCACCTGGCTTTAAGCTTTTTGATTTTTTTGACTTTTAGCCAAATAGGCAAAAGGTTCATTTGATTAAAAAGTGACAAGCCACCACACAGAGAGAAAAAGTTGTTGTGATTTGACAGTTAACTTTTTGTAGCTTTAAGCCAAAAGGCAATAAACAATCTTAAAGTCTATTCCCAAATGAGATAAAAAATCATCATCACTTGCTAACAGCAGAGCAATTTAAAAGGAGAACTCTATTTATTCCTTTTAATTTATTGTCATGATTCGAGTGATTTTGAACAGAATATTGAATCGGAATTGATAGCATCATTCAATATCTTTCAAGTTTCAACTGTCACATACATAAAAGCGCATTCATACACAAGGAGAAAGATGGAAATCATTTCTAGGCGTTGGACGGCAGTGAGAAACATGTAGGGTTGTAGGTTGTTTTTCTTTTTCAGTTGGTGGAATTTTGTGTCCTCCAATTTGGCTGTGCTTATAGAATTTTTTTATTAACAAAATCTTCTTGTTGCTAATCAAACAAAAAAAAAATGAAAAGAAAGGTGAAAACCATGCTTGACAAAAAACCCAAGCAATAAATTTGTACCATCTACACTACCAAATTCCCCTGTACATCGACATATGAATCAATCAAGAAGACAACACACAAACTGCATAAAATTGAAGGGAACATAAATTACTGCTAAAAAAGCAACATGAACTTGATGTGCATATTGAGAAAATGTTACCATACTGCAGAATCCACAGGACACTGGGTAAGGAATCAAAAACAGAATTTTCATTGGCCAAGCACATGCATAAAGTGGCATCCAGGGTTAATTTTTGAGTTACACCATGCAGAGGACCCTCCATCTTTTCTTGACACCTCATTTTGTGAATGAGATTCCTGTGTAAATTTCCAATGTGACTATTACTACTTTCAATCATTTTTGTCGCCATATCAACACTTTTGGCAATCCTTGTTTTTTTAACCTTACTTTTTTGCCTTCGTGTTTTTTTTAATTAAATTGTGAAACACTAAAAATCAAGAAAATCTGACAATATTATGAAAAAATAAATAAATAGAAAAGACAATATATATATATATATATATATATATATATATATTCCAACTTTTTTTCAGAATATTACCAACTTTTTTATTTATCAATTGGGTCTTCCTAGAAGCATTAGAAAAGTACCAATTTTTGAGAAAATTCTAACAAAAGTTCAAAAAACACACAAAAAAGAACAAAGAGGTTAAAAATGGAAAACATTATACTACAAACCTATAAAACATACCTATAAACTTACCCACAATTCAAGAAGAGTGGTCCAAATTCATTTGAGGTATGATCAATCACAAAAAGTTTAATCTGCACCATTCATTTTAAATTGTGAGTAAACTTGTAAGGTATATTTTATGGATTTTTAGCATTTTTGAATGCCAAAAGAAAAAAACCAAAAAGCCAGATTGCCTAATGGAAAAGAGGATACATCTTTCTAACCTACAGGGTCTAGGAGGGATGAGATTTTCCTCTGAAACCAACCCAAACCAAACCAAACCAATCCTTCTATTTCAATCAATTGAGGTTGGCTATGTGCTTGCTATACGAATTGTTATTTTCCCATTACCCTCTTTCAAGGGGTAAAGTTTTGCGATTTTCTTCTGAAACCAAACCAATCCTTCTATTTCAATCAATTGAGGTTGGCTATGTGCTTGCTAATCGAATTGTTATTTTCCCTCTATCAAGGGGCAAAGTTTTGCTAAGAATG